>OY882879.1:105991603-106011603 GCA_963693515.1 Pipistrellus nathusii | reverse complement strand
GGAGGGGAGGAGAGACAGACAGACACGGGGTCCCTAAGGGTCCTCAGGATTTTAAAAAATGAAATGAAATAAAATAAAATAAAATAAAATAAAATAAAATAAAATAAAATAAAATAAAATAAAATAAATATATGTATTTCTCCCCCCCTGGCTGGTGTGGCTCAGTGGTTAGAACGTTAGGAGAGAGGGGGGAGGCAGAGAGAGGGAAACGGGGTCCCTAAGGGTCCTCAGGATTTAAAAAAATTAAATTTAATTTAATTTAATTTAATTTAAAAAAAAAATATATATATATATGTATGTATTTTCCCCCTGGCCGGTGCGGCTCAGTGGGTAGAGCGTCAGGAGAGGTGGGGGGAGCAGAGAGAGGGACACGGGGTCACCAGGGTCCTCGGGAGACCGGCAGGGCTGCCCCACAGACCGCCCACCATCGGATGGTTATAAAAATAAATAAAATAAAATAAAATAAAATAAAAAATTATATAAATATATATTCCTGGCCGGTGTGGCTCAGTGGGTAGAGCGTCAGGCGTTGGGGGGACAGAAACGGGGTCACCAGGGTCCTCAGGAGACCGGCAGGGCTGCCCCACAGACCGGCCACCATCGGATGGTTATAAAAAATTAAAAATAAAATAAATAAAATAAAATAAAATAAAATAAAATAAAATAAAATAAGAATTATATATATATCCCTGGCTGGTGTGGGTCTGGCCGGTATGGTTCAGTGGGTAGAGCGTCAGGAGGGGGAGCTGAGAGAGGGAAACGGGGTCACCAGGGTCCTCAGGAGACCAGCAGGCTGCCCACAGACCGCCTGCCGTCTGATGGCATTTAAAAAATAAATTATATATTTTTTTTATTTAGTCCTGGCCGGTGCGGGTCAGTGGGTAGAGCGTCGACCTGAGGACACAGAAGGGTCCCGGGTTCGATTCGCAGTAAGGAAGCAAGTTTCTGACTCTCTCGATTGATACCTATATATAGATATCGATTGATCATTACACACACACACACACACACACACACACACATTTACGGCCTGGCCGGTGCGGCTCAGTGGGTAGAGCGTCAACTTGAAAAGGGAAGGGTCCCGGGTTCGAGTCCCAGTAAGGGAACATGTTTCTGACGCTCTCAATTGATACCTATTGAGATCGATTGATTATCTCACACACACACACACACACACACACACACACACACACACACACACACACACACATTTAGCCCTGGTCGGTGTTGCTCAGTGGGCAGAGCGTCGGCCTGAGGACACAGAAGGGTCCCGGGTTCGAGTCCCGGTAAGGGAACATGTTTCTAACGCTCTCGATTGATACCTATAGATTAATATATCAATGGATTATTACACACACACACACACACACACATTTACGTCCTGGCCGGTGTGGCTCAGTGGGTAGAGCGTCAGGAGAGGTGAGGGGAGCAGAGAGAGGGACACGGGGTCCCCAGGGTCCTCAGGAGACCGGCAGGGCTGCCCCACAGACCGCCCACCAACTCGTGGTTATAAAAAAATAATAACAAAATAAAATAAAAATTATATATATATTCCTGGCCGGTGTGGCTCAGTGGTTAGAGCGTCAGGCGTTGGGGGGACAGAGAGAGAGAAACGGGGTCACCAGGGTCCTCGGGAGACCGGCAGGGCTGCCCACAGACCGCCCACCATCGGATGGTTATAAAAAAATAATGAAATAAAATAAAATAAAATAAAATTATATATATATTCCTGGCCGGTGTGCCTCAGTGGGTAGAGCGTCAGGAGATGGAGATGCAGAGAGAGAGAGAGACACACGGGGTCACCAGGGTCCTCAGGAGACCGGCAGGGCTGCCCCACAGACCGCCCACCATCAGATGGGTTTTTAAAGAAATAAAATAAAATAAAATAATATATACTTTATATAAATATGTATTCCTGGCCGGTGTGGCTCAGTGGGTAGAGCGTCAGGCGTTGGGGGGACAGAAACGAGGTCGCCAGGGTCCTCAGGAGACCGGCAGGGCTGCCCCACAGACCGCCCACCATCTCATGGATTTTTTTTTTTAATTTTTTTAATTAATTAATTTATTTATTTATTTAGCCCGGGCCGGTGTGGCTCACTGGGTAGAGCGTCAGGAGAGGTGGGGGGAGCAGAGAGAGGGACACGGGGTCACCAGGGTCCTCAGGAGACCGGCAGGGCTGCCCCACAGACCGCCCGTCTCGTGGCTTTTAAAAAAATTATATTTATATTTATAGTCAGTCCGGGCCGGTGCGGCTCAGTGGGTAGAGCGTCAGCCTGAGGACACAGAAGGGTCCCGGGTTCGAGTCCCAGTCAAGGGAGCGCGCGCACGCACGCACGCACACGCGCACATATTTAGTCCTGGCCGGTGTGGCTCAGTGGGTAGAGGGTCGGCCTGAGGACACAGAGGGGTCCCGGGTTCGAGTCCCGGTAAGGGAACATGTTTCTAACGCTCTCGATCGATACCTATAGATTAATATATCGATTATTACACACACACACACACACACACACACACACGCACACATTTACGTCCTGGCCAGTGCGGCTCAGTGGGTAGAGCGTCGGCCTGAGGACACGGAAGGGTCCCGGGTTCGAGTCCCGGAAAGGAAACATGTTTCTGAATCTCTCGATTGATACCTATAGAGATCGATTGATTATTACACACACACACACACACATTTACGTCCTGGCCAGTGCGGCTCAGTGGGTAGAGCGTCGGCCTGAGGACACGGAGGGGTCCCGGGTTCGAGTCCCGGTAAGGGAACATGTTTCTGACGCTCTCGATTGATACCTATAGATTAATATATCAATGGATTATTACACACACACACACACACACACACACACACACACACACACACATTTAGCCCTGGCCGGTGCGGCTCAGTGGGTAGAGGGTCGGCCTGAGGACACGGAGGGGTCCCGGGTTCGAGTCCCGGTAAGGGAACGTTTCTGACTCTATCGATTGATATCTATAGATATCAATTGATTATCACACACACACACACACACACACACACACACATTTACGTCCTGGCCGGTGTGGCTCAGTGGGTAGAGCGTCGGCCTGAAAACAGAAGGGTCCCGGGTTCGATTCCCAGTAAGGGAACATGTTTCTAACGCTCTCGATCGATACCTATAGATATCGATTGATTATTACACACACACACACACACACACACACACACACACACACATTTAGCCCTGGCCGGTGTGGCTCAGTGGGTAGAGCGTCGGCCTGAGGACACGGAGGGGTCCCGGGTTCGAGTCCCGGTAAGGGAACATGTTTGTAACGCTCTCGATTGATACATATATAGATATCGATTGATTATCACACACACACACACACACACACACACACATTTACGTCCTGGCCGGTGCGGCTCAGTGGGTAGAGCGTCAACTTGAAAACGGAAGGGTCCCGGGTTCGAGTCCCAGTAAGGGAACATGTTTCTAACGCTCTCGATCGATACCTATAGATATCGATTGATTATCACACACACACACACACACACACACACACACACACACACACACATTTACGTCCTGGCCGGTGTGGCTCAGTGGGTAGAGCGTCGGCCTGAGGACACAGAGGGGTCCCGGGTTCGATTCCCGGTCAAGGGAGCGCGCGCACGCACGCACACGCACACGCACGCGCGCACGCAAGCACGCACACGCACGCACGCACGCGCACGCACATACATTTAAGCGCTGGCCGGTGTGGCCCAGTGGGTAGAGCGTCGGCCTGAAAACGGAAAACGGAAGGATCCTCTCTCTCCCTTCCTCTCTGACATCAACATATTTTTTTTTAAAAATATATATTTTATTTCCTGGATCGGCTTTTAATTAATCTCATCAGCCCAAACGAACCCCATTATTTTTTGATATTCCAAATCAAATCATAAAGACATCTCAAGAATAAAAAAAGGATCTATATAAAAATATTTATATATTTTTTTAAATATATATATATTTAAAACTACATTTAAAAATTAGATTTGAAAGACTATATTTTAAATATATTTTAAAAATAAATCCTTAGAAATCCAGCACACGACCTACCACCTCGGATGGCTTTTTAAATTTTTTAAATTTTTTTTCTTTTACATTTTTTTAAATTAAATTATTATCTGTGTGATGGATTTTTAAAATAAAAATTATATACTCTACATCGGCCTGAAATCGGAAGGGTCCCGGGTGCGACCCCCAGGAGGCACCCTTGTCTGGAAACACACAGAACTGGCTCCCAGCTCATCGCCCACACCACTGAGACTATGAATTTCTAAAGGAAAAATCCACAATAATCCGCATTCTTTTCTTTTATTATTATTATTTTTTATTGATGTCAGCGAGGACGGGAGAGAGACAGAGAGAAATATCCAAACTAAGAGAGAATCATGGGCCGGCTGCCTCCTGCACGCCCCCTACTGGGGATCCAGCCCACAACCTGGGCCTGTGCTCTTGATAGGTAGATAGATAGTAGAGATAGATGATAGATAGATAGATAGATAGATAGATAGATAGATAGATAGATAGATAGATAGATAGATAGATAGATGGATGGATGGATGGATGGATGGATGGATGGATGGATAGATAGATAGATAGATAGATAGATAGATAGATGGATAGATAGACAGATAGAGACATAGATAGATTGATAGAGATAGATACATAGATGATAGATAAATAGATACATAGATAGATGATAGATAGATAGATGATAGATGAGATAAATGGATAGATAGATGATAGATAGATGGATAGATAGATGGATGGATAGACGGATGGATGGATGGATGGATGGATGGATATATAGATAGATAAATAGATAGATAGATGGATAGATACATGGATGGATGGATAGATAGATAGATGATAGATGGATAGATGGATGGATAGATAGATGGATAGATAGATGGAAGGATAGATAGATGGATGGATAGACGGATGGATGGATGGATGGATGGATGGATGGATGCATAGATGGATGGATAGATAGATGATAGATAGATAGATAGATAGATAGATAGATAGATGGATAGATGGATGGATAGATACATGGATGGATGGATAGATAGATGATAGATAGATGGATAGATGGATGGATAGATGGATGGATGGATGGATAGATAGATAGATAGATAGATAGATAGATAGATGGAAGGATAGATGGATGGATAGACGGATGGATGGATGCATAGATAGATCGATCGATGGATGGATGCATAGATGGATGGATGGATGGATAGATAGATAGATAGATAGATAGATAGATAGATAGATAGATAGATAGATGGATGGATGGATGGATGGATGGATGGATGGATGGACGGACGGACAGACAGATAGATAGATGATAGATAGATGGATAGATATCGCCCTGGCTGGGGTGGCTCAGTGGCTGCTTCTCTCTTTTCCCCTCCCGCCCTCCCTCTCTGAAACCAGTAAAAACACATTAAAATAAATAATTCTTTCTAAAGCCAAATCCACAGTGAATTCACATCCCCTTTTTCTATTATATTTTTTACTGATGTCAGCGAGGACGGGAGAGACACAGAGAGAAACATCCCAACTCAGAGAGAACCACGGGCCTCCGCCGCCTCCCGCGCGCCCCCCACTGGGGACCGAGCCCGCAGCCCGGGGCCTGTGCCCTGGGCCGGGAATCGAACCCGGGACCCTTCCCGTCCAGCAGGCCAAGCGGCTCTACCCACTGAGCCCTGCCAGCTCGGTGGACAGGATTATTGGGATTCATTCCTGATAGGATCAATACTGAGGATTAGCATGGATTCCTCGTTATTCTTCTTATTTTTATTATTAATTTTACCTATTTTTATTGATACCAGAGCGGAAGGGAGAGGGAGACACACACAGCCAGGAGGACGGAGAACCATGGACCGGCTGCCTCCCTCACGCCCCCACCCCCACCCCCACCCCCACCCCCACCCCCGCCCCCACCCCCACCCCCACCCCCACCCCCATCCCCACCCCCGCCCCCACCCCCTCCCCCACCCCCACCCCCACCCCCACTCCCACCCCCACCCCCACCCTCACCCCCACCCCCACCCCCAACCCCACCCCCTCCCCCACGGGGCACCCAGCCTGCCGGGTGCCCTGACCCCGGGGGACAGAACCGGCTCACAGGGCGGCGCTGTAACCACTGAGCCGCACCGGGCGGGGGGGGGGGGGGGGGGCGAGATAACAGGTTATTTTGGTCCCAGCGGCTGCGTGTGACGACGTGTGTGTCCCAGGAGGTGACGACAGACGGACGGACGGATGGATTCCGGATGGATGTTTAGGTCAAGGGCACAGGCCCCGGGGTTGCGGGCTCCATCCCCAACCAGGAGGGGGCGTGCAGGAGGCGGCCGGTCCGTGATTCTCTCTCTCTCTCTCTCTCTCTCTCTCTCTCTCTCTCTCTCTGTCTGTCTGTCTGTCTGTCTCTGTCTCCCTTCCTCTTTGATATCAATACAAATTTAAACCCAGCCGGTGTGGGTCAGAGGTTAGAGCGCCGACCTAGGACCCAGGGGGTCAGGGTTCGTTTCCCGGGTCAGGGGCACAGGCCCGGGTTTGTGGGCTCCGTCCCCAACCAGGAGGGGGCGTGCAGGAGGCGGCAGGTCCGTGATTCTCTCTCCTCATGGATGGATGTCTCTCTCTCTCTCTCTCTCTCTCTCTCTCTCTCTCTCTCTCCCCCCTCCCTCTCTGAAGCCAATAGGAATATATTTTAAAACAAAACAGACACCAAAGACTGCTCACACTATTACATGTGTCTCTCTTAGTCCCCTTGGGGTCCCCCATCTCCCCCTGTCCCCCGCTACCCCAGGCCTGCACCCCCCTCCCCCCCAAAATGTCTGTGTCCACGGGTGATACATACAAGGTCTTTGGTTAAAAATCGTTCCCCCCACCCTCCCTCCCACCCTGCCTTCCCTCTGAGGTTGGACAGAAGCCTGTTCGATGCTTCTCTGTCTCTAAATCTATTTTATTTTATTTTTTTTAAATATGTATTTTATTGATTCTTTGCAGAGAGGAAGGGAGAGGGAGAGAGAGAGCCAGAAACATCGATGATGAGAGAGAAACATCCATCAGCTGCCTCCTGCACGCCCCCCACTGGAAGGGCAAAGCACTCTGGTCCGCCCCGCCCTGATACAATGTCGCAAAAGCACTGCGCTCCCTGATACAATGTTTGCAAGCTGCATCCTTCTGATTGATACAATGTTGCACTGATCATCTCTGATACAATGTTGCACTGATCATCTCTGATACAATGTTGCACTGATCATCTCTGATACAACGTTGCACTGATCATCTCTGATACAACGTTGCAAAAGCGATCACAAACTGATACGATGCCGCAAAGCACTCTTAGCTCTGATACAATGTTGCAAACTGCCGTCCTCCTGACACAATGTCGCCCGCAGGAGGGTAATCAATCCCCTGATACGATGTTTGCAAGCGGTCACAAACTGATACAATGTTGCAGCTGCCAAATCTGATACAATGTCGCAAAGACACTAGTCCCCCTGATACAATGTCGCAAAGCGCTCGGGCTCCCTGATACAATGCCGCAAAGCACGCATCTCCTGATACAATGTCGCAGGAGGGGTAATCAATCCCCTGATACGATGTCGCAAAGCGCTCAGCTCCCTGATACAACGTCGTAAAGCGCTCGGCTCCCTGAAACAATGTCGCAAAAAAGCCCTCTTAGCTCTGATACAATGTTGCAGGCTGCCGTCGCCCTGATCCAATGTTGCCAGCGATCACAAACTGATACAATGTCGCAGGAGGGTGATCAATCCCCTGATCCAATGTCGCAAAAGCACCATCGCCCTGATACAATGTCGCAAGCTGACATATTTTTCCGATACAATGTTGCATTTTGGTCAATTCTGATAGAATGCCGCAAAGCATTCATCGCCTGATACATTGTTGCGAGTTTTTAGCTCTGATACAATGTTGCCAGCGATCACAAAACTGATACAATGTTGCGAAGCTACCATCCTCCTGATACAATGTCTCAGGACGGTAGTCGAATCCCCTGATACAATGTCTCAAAAGAGCTCATCACCGGATACAATGTCGCAAAGCGTTCATAGCCTTGATACATTGTCGCAAAAAGCACTCTTAGCTCTGATACAATGTTGCAAACTGCCATCTTCCTGACACAATGGTGCGGGGGTGGGGGGGGGTGATCGATCCCCTGAGACAATGTTGCATCTGTCAAATCTGATACAATGTCGCAAAGCGTTTCATCCCCTGATACAAAGTCGCAAAAGCGCTCAGCTCCCTGATACAATGTAGCAAACGATCGGTGTGTGTTTTTTTAAACTGATACAATGTTGCATCGGTTAAATCTGATACAATGTCGCGACGCACTCTGAATCCCCTGATACAATGTTTGCAAAAGCGGTCGCAAAAAACCGATACAATGTCGCCAAGAGCTCAGCGCCCTGATACAATGTCGCGAATCGCTCGTAGCCTTGATACATTGTTGCAAATCCCTCGTCCCTGATACCGTGTGGCATCGGGCAAATCCGATACAGTGCCGTAAAGCGCTCAGCTCCCCTGATACAATGTTGCAACAAAAAAAAGCGTCACAAAACTGGTACAATGTTGCAAGCGGCCATCCTCCTGTTACGATGTCGCCAGCCAGCCACCCACCCGGCAACCCTGTCCCAGCGCCTCCGCACGTGCAAACGTTTCCCAATTCTTTGCAAAACCCCCCCCCCTCCCCTGAGGCGGCTGCAAAACCGCCCGGACGGCTCTGGGGAGCCCGGTGGCCCGGGTCCAAGTCCAGCCAAGGGGGACCAGCGGCTTGCATCCGCCTGCACAGTGCAACCGCGCGCATGCGCCCCGCCACCCCCACTCCCTCCCCCCCGGACAGGCAGGCACCCCCGGAAGTCGGCGTGCCCGGACAAAAGCGGGGTGGCCTCGCACTTCCGGCACCCCCTCCCCTCCCGTCTCCTCGCTCCCTCCAAGTCCCACGGGGGGTGCACGCGGCCTGAGCTGAGGTGCATGCACCCCAAGCTCTGCAAAGCTCTCCCAAGCCCACACGCATGCGCGCACGCGGCCGGATGCAGCCCCCCCATACCCTTCCCAGCCCCCCCATACCTGCAGCAGCAGCTTGACGCGCTCGATGGGGGCCACGGCCGTCTTGGAGATGGCTGCGGCGACTCCCCCCGCCAGGAAGTCCTTGGCGAACGAGATGGCCTGTTCAGTCATGGTTTCGGGGACGGACGCGGGGAGGACCCGGATTCTCAGGGGAAGCAGCCGCCGGGAGTGTGGGCGCCGCCGCTGGGACCGCAAAAAAGGACGGGGAGCCCAGGGCGCAGCCGCTAAGGCGCCGAGGCCCCGCCCCCTATCCCCTTCGCGGCCTCCCGATTGGCCGCCGCGCCCGCCGTGGCCACGCCCCCTCCGCGGACGCGCGCCCCCGCGGGCTTCCGGCAGCTGCGCGGGGCCCCGCCCCTTGTCAGCCTGCGCCGCGCTCATTGGCTGAGCGGGGAGACGTCGCTGCAGAGGCGCCCCGGGGGATGCCGGGATGGCGGGGCACGCCCAAGCGTTGTGCGTGCGTGCGTGAGTCCCCGAGGGTGGGGGGCGCGCGGAGGCGGCCGTGACCTTGTGAAGGTCACGTGCAACTCGTACCCCCCCCTCGGTCGGGAGGCGGCAGTGCGAACCCCCCTCCCCTTCGGGGTCACCACACTCGAACCCGGGAGCCAGGTCTGCAGGGAGCCTCCTGCCCCTGAGACCCGGGCCCCTTGCTGGCGGTCACAGCGATACATTGTTGCAATCGGTCACCTGATACATTGTTGCCATTTTGGTCAGCGTGATACAATGTTGCGAACACTTGCCACCTGATACAATGTTGTTATTTCCCCCTGATACAATGTTGCTATCTGTCCTCCCTGATACAATGTTGCCAGCATTCATCACCCTGATGCTGTCGTGGGGTCGAACCCTGGGTTCAAAATACGACCACCGGAGGCTGATGATGGATTTAAAAATAAATAAATAAAACAGGCAAGAGCAGAAACCGGTGTGGCTCAGTGGATAGAGCGTCGGCCTGCGGACTGAGGGGGTCCCGGGTTCGATTCCGGGTCAAGGGCAAGTGCCTGGGTTGCGGGCCCATCCCCGGTAGGGGGCGTGCAGGAGGCAGCTGGTCTATGTTTCTCTCTCATCCATGTTTCTGACTATCCCTCTCTGTAAAAAAATCAATAAAATATATATATTTTTTCAAAAAAACAACATTGTTTAATCAGGTGCAAAAGCCAGACTTACCGAGTTTCCCCGAAAATAAGACCTAAAAAAAATTAATATAAGACACTGTCTTATTTTCAGGGGAAAACAGGGCAGCAGGGTTAAAATTCAAACAGCAGTTTTGACCCAAGTATGGTTGCCGCTATATTTCAATACAATGTCGCCAGGGGTCACTCTGATACAATGTCGCCATCGGTCAGCGCGATACAATGTTGCCAGCGCACATCCTCCTGACACCATGTTGCGTTAACGGGAAAACAAACAAACGTGGAAACCTGTAAAGCACGTCAGTGAGTTTATTTGAGCCAAACTTTCGACACAGGCCGGGAAGCAGAACCTCCAGGGATTGAGAGAATGCTCCGGAGAATGGCGGATTCTGTTTCTCTATTTATACACCGAAATCAAAGGAGGGACACGGGTGGGTGGGTGGGTGGGTGGGCGACAGGAAATCCATGGGTGACGGAGTGAGGAGGCGGGAGAAAGCAAAAAACAGTGGGAAATTCCTGGAATTAGATTAAAAAAAAATTGATAAGATGTGCACTCAGGTGAGTGCAGGAACCAGGAACATGATAACGAAGGAATTTGAGGCATCTGTCCCGTCTGGCTGTGCCCCAGGGGCTCCGGGAAAAGGGAGGTACTCACAGGTGTGTTATCTTAGAGGCAAAAAAAAAAAAAAAAAAAAAAAAAAAAAAAAAAAAAGGCAAATGGGCTCAGGAAAAAGATCAAAGTTGGTCTTTGTCTGGGAGAATATCTGGGACATGACTGCCTATTCTAACCTGTTAAATTATTTCATTTTCAAACCATCTTTTGTGGTGATCTGAGGCCTCTGGGTTTGCAAGACTGACCGCCAGGCAGGCCTTCCCTGAGCTGGTCAGGTTAGCATGTGGCTCTTTTTATTATTATTATTATTTTAAATATATTTTATTGATTTTTTTTTTTTTTTTTACAAAGAGGGAGAGGGAGCTAGAAACATCGATGAGAGAGAAACATGGACCAGCTGCCTCCTGCACGCCCCCCACTGGGGATGTGCCCTCAGCCACCAAGGTCCACGCCCTTGACCGGGAATCGAACCCGGGACCCTTCAGTCCGCAGGCTGATGCTCTATCCACTGAGCCAAACCGGGTTTGGCTTTTTAAAATTTATTTATTAAATTATTCTCTGTGTACATATTTTAGCATTGCCTTCCCCCCTTCCATCCATACCCTCCCTCCCCGGAGTTTTGTGTCCATTGGTTGTACTTATAGTTTTTTTGTTTGTTTTGTTTTTAATATATTTTATTGATTTTTTTACAGAGAGGAAGAGAGAGGGACAGGGAGTTAGAAACATCGATGAGCCAAAACCGGGTTCGATTCCGGGTCAAGGGCATGGACTCTGGCTGCGGGCACATCCCCAATAGGGGATGTGCAAGAGGCAGCGGATGGATGTTTCTCTCTCATCATCAATGTCTCTAACTCTTTATCCCTCTCTGTAAAATATTAAATAAAATATATTTAAAGAGAAACATCGATGATGAGAGGGAAACATCCATCCGCCGCCTCCTGCACGCCCCCCCGCTGGGGATGTGCCCTCAGCCACCCAGGCCCATGCCCTTGACCCGGAATCGAACCCGGGACCCTTCCGTCCGCAGGCCCACGCGCTATCCACTGAGCCACACCGGCTTCGGCAGCATGTGGCTCTTTCCCTTCACAGATACAAAGTTGCCAGCGTTTTTAACACCTGATACAATGTTGCAAAACACTCACCACCTGACACAATGTTGCCATGGTCACCCTGATACAATGTTGCCAGCGACCACCCTGATACAATGTTGCAAACGCTCGTCACCTGATACAATGTTTGCCATGGGCGCCCTGATACAATGTTGCCATGGTCACCCTGATACAATGTTGCCAGCAGTCAACACCTGATACAATGTTGCAAACACTCATAACCTGATACAATGTTGCCGTGGTCGCCCTGATACAATGTTGCAAACGCTCATCACCTGATACAATGTTGCCATGGTCACCCTGATACAGTGTTGTCATGGTCACCCTGAAACAATGTTGCAAACACTCTTCACCTGACACAATGTTGCCATGGTCGCCCTGATACAATGTTGCCAGCGGTTAACACCTGATACAGTGTTGCAAAGGTTTATCACCTGATACGATGTTTGCCATGGTCGCCCTGATACAAATGTTGCCATGGTCACCCTGATACAATGTTGCCAGCGGTCAACACCTGATACAATGTTGCAAACACTCAACACCTGATACAATGTTGCCATGGTCGCCCTGATACAATGTTGCAAACACTCACCACCTGATACAATGTTGCCATGGTCACCTTTGAAACAATGTTGCAAACGCTCATCGCCTGATACAATGTTTGCCATGGTCGCCCTGATACAATGTTGCCATGGTCACCCTGAAACAATGTTGCAAACGCTTATCACCTGATACAATGTTGCCATGGTCGCCCTGATACAATGTTGCGCTGAAGGAAGAGAGCCACACGCTGACCTGGCCAGCTCAGGGGAGGCCTGCATGGCAGTCAGTCTTGCAAACTCAGGAGACCTGATATCGCCACCAAAGATGGTCTGGAAATTGAATATCTAACGGCCAACAGGTTCTATGCTGAAACCGGTGCGGCTCAGTGGATAGACAGAGCGTCGGCCTGCGGACGAGAAGGGTCCCGGGTTCGATTTCCCGGTCAAGGGCGTGGACCTCGGTGGCTGAGGGCACATCCCCAGTGGGGGGCGTGCGGGAGGCAGCTCACGGATGTGTCTCTCTCATGGATGGTTCTAACTCTCTCTCCCTCTCCTTTCCTCTCCGTAAAAAAATCAATACAATATATTAATAAAATAAAATAAAATAAAAGAAACAGGTTCCAGACTAGTCATAGCCTAGGCAGTATCTTTCCTGACAAATATCAACTTTGAACTTCAGTGAGCCTGTCTTTTTAAAAATATGTACTTTATTGATGTTTTGCAGAGAGACTGGGAGAGGGATAGTCAGAAACATCCAGGATGAGAGAGACACATCCATCCGCCGCCTCCCGCACGCCCCCCCCTGGGGATGTGCCCTCAGCCACCCAGGTCCATGCCCTTGACCGGGAATCGAACCCGGGACCCTTCCGTCTGCAGGCCGGCGCTCTGTCCACTGAGCCACACCGGCCATACACGGAAACGGTCCAGGAAGGAGACCTCAAACCCCCCCAGCCCCCCTCCCCCCCAATTGCTATTGTTAATCCTGGTCCTTGCTGTCCGTTAACGACCTTGTACTGCCCTCTCCCATCAGGCCAAGTGTCTGTCATTTTACTTTTCATCCAATCCCAGAGCTTCTCAAAGCCCCGCCCCTTCCCACCCACCCCCCTTGGCTTTCTCCCGCCTCCTTAGTCCATCACCAACACGGAGCGGCCAGAGGAGGGCGATCTCTGGACGCAGAACCGTCCGGCCGCTCCGTGTCCGTCCTATAGGCTGGCCAGACCCCCCCACTCCCGCCCAAGCCATGCACGCATTTATGCACCGGGCCTCTGATAGATAGATAGATCGATCGATCGATAGATAGATAGAGATATATACAGATAGATATATAGATATGTAGATAGATAGATATATAGATAGATATACAGATAGATGATAGATAGATAGAGATAGATATATAGATATGTAGATATATAGATAGATATATAGACATATATAGATATGTAAATATAGATATATAGACAAATAGATAGATATAGATATATATAGATAGGTAGATATACATATAGATATGTAGATATAGATATATACATATAGATATATAGACATAGATATATATATAGATATAGACAGATAGATATATACATATAGATAGATATAGAGACAGATATAGATATATATAGATAGATATAGATAGATATAGATATGTAGATAGATATATATAGATATAGATAGACATATATAGAGATGTATAAATATAGATATATAGGCAAATAGATATAGAGATATAGAGATATATATAAATATAGATAGGTAGATATACATATATATAGATACAGATATATACATATAGATATAGATATATAGACATATATAGACAGATATATACATATAGATATAGATATATAAATATATATATAGATATGTAGATAGATATAGATATATAGACATATATATAGATATATAGACAAATAGATACATATAAATATATATATAAATATAGATATAGATAGGTAGATATACATATAGATATAGAGATATAGATATATACATAGATATAGATATATAGACATAGATATATAAATAGATATATAGATACAGATAGATATAAACATATAGATTAGATAGATAGATACACACACACACAGACAGAATGGCCAGATTATTATGCTTTCAGGGATCATCATCATCCGGCCGCCCCGCGTCCGTCCTGCGGGATAAAAGGCGAAGGACAGGCACAGGGTCCCCTCGACCGGGAGTCCGACCAGCAGGCAGGCCGGCCGGCCGCCCACGGCCCGCCTCCTGGCCAGGACGGCCGGACCCCACCCAGGCACGGGTTCAGGCACCGGGCCTCTGATATAGATCGATAGATAGATAGATAGATAGATAGATAGATAGATAGATAGATACAGATGATAGATAGATCAATAGATAGATAGATAAAGATATATATAGATATACAGATATACATATATAGATATGGATAAATATATATACAAATAGATGTACAGATATATACACATATATAGATATATAGATATATATATACAAATAGATATAGATATATACATATGTAGATATCTATATAGATATATAAATACATATACAGATAGATATACAGATATATACATATATACATATATAGATAAATAGATATATAAACAAATAGATATATAGATATAAATATACAGATATAGATATATACATATATAGATATAGATATATATAGATAAATATATAGATATACAGATATATATAGATATATACATATGTAGATATATAGATATATAGATATAGATATACATATAGATGTACAGATATATGCATAGATACATAGATAGATATATATAGATAGATATACAAATAGATATAGATATAAATATACAGATATATACATATATAGATGTATAGATATATATAAATATATAGATATACAAATAGATATATAGATATAGATACATACATATGTAGATTATATATAGATATACAAAGATAGATATAAATATACAGATATATACAGATATATAAGTATATATAAATAGATATATATACAAAGATATATAGATATGAATATACAGATATACAGATATATGCATATGTAGATATATAGATAGATAAATATACAAATAGATATATAGATATAAATACACAGATATATACATATATAGATATATAAATATAGATATATAGATATATAGATACAAATAGAGATATAGATATATAGATAGATATATACATATGTAGATATATAGATAAATATACAAATAGATAGATAGATATAAATATACAGGTATATAGATATGCAGATATAGATAGATATAGATAAATATAGAGATATAAGTACAGATACACAGAGATAGACATAAAGATGCTAGAAATAGAGACACACACACACACACACACTGAATGGCCAGATGATTCCGCCTTCAGAGAGCAATCGCGTCTGCCCATCGTCCATACACGCGCGTCTCTTATTTGTAAAAACGAGGACCCGTTCTGTCTAAACATACAGCCTTGCCGCAGCCGGCGTGGCTCAGCGGGTAGACAGCCTCGGCCTGCGGACGGGAGGGTCCCGGGTTCGATTCCCGGTCAAGGGCATGGACCCCGGTGGCTGAGGGCACATCCCCAGTGGGGGGCGGGCAGGAGCGGCTGGTCGATGTTTCTAGCTCTCGCTCTCTCTCTCTGTAAAAAAAAAAAAATCCATAAAATAACATATTTTTAAAAATACAGCCTTGCAGCACGGGTCTGCCCTTTTTCGCTGGGAAAACAGAGGGAAATATCAGCCGTGACGGGCGGCCCCTGGGAAGGTTTAGCTTTTCTCTCTCTACGTCCGGGATTTCAACCGATCACGGCGGATATACACGGGCCCGGTACACATTTTTATTTTGATTGATTGATTTATTTATACTATATTTTATTTTATTTTATTTACAGAGAGGAAGGGAGAGGGACAGAGAGTCAGAAACATCGATGAGGAGAGACACATCCATCCGCCGCCTCCTGAGCGCCCCCCACTGGGGATGTGCCCGCCCCCGAGGCCCATGCCCTGGACCGGGAATCGAACCCAGGACCCTTCCGTCCACAGGCCGACGCTATACCCGCTGAGACACACCGGCTTCGGCGAAAAAAGGAACCGTTTAAATTTTTTTCTTTTTTTAGTTTTTGCATTGGCGGGATGGGGGTGGGGGGGCCCAGGGCGGGGGTTGGGGGTGTCAGGGGGGAGGAGGGGGCCCTCAGGGTTGAGGGGGGCCCTCGGGGCAGGGGTTGGGGTCCTCAGGGTTGGATGGGGGTTTGTGGGGCTCAGGGCGGGGTAGGGGGTGTCAGGGGGGCCCTCGGGGCAGGGTCTGGGGGTTTGGGGGTGCTCAGGGCAGGGCTGGGGGGTGTCAGGGGGGAGGAGGGGGGGCCCTCATGGTTGGGGGGGCCCTCGGGGCAGGGTTGGGGGGTTGGGAGGCTCAGGGCGGGGTTGGGGGGTTTCAGGGGGGAGGAGGGGGGCCCTCAGGCTTGGGGGGCCCTCGGGGCAGGGTCGGGGGGTTGGGGGGCTCAGGCGGGGTTGGGGGGTGTCAGGGGGGAGGAGGGGGGCCCTCAGGGGGGTTGGGCGGCTCAGGGCAGGGCTGGGGGGTGTCAGGGGGGAGGAGGGGGGCCCTCATGGTTGGGGGGGCCCTCGGGGCAGGGTTTGGGGGGTTGGGAGGCTCAGGGCGGGGTTGGGGGGTTTCAGGGGGGAGGAGGGGGGCCCTCAGGCTTGGGGGGCCCTCGGGGCAGGGTCGGGGGGTTGGGGGGCTCAGGCGGGGTTGGGGGGTGTCAGGGGGGAGGAGGGGGGGCCCTCAGGGGGGTTGGGCGGCTCAGGGCGGGGTTGGGGGGTGTCAGGGGGGAGGAGGGGGGCCCTCAGGGCTGGGGGGGCCCTTGGGGCAAGGTCAGGGGGGTTGGGGGGCTCAGACGGGGTTGGGGGTGTCAGGGGGGAGGAGGTGGGCCCTCAGGCTTGGGGGGGCCCTCGGGTCAGGGTCGGGGGTTTGGGGGGGCTCAGGGCGGGGGGGGCCCTTGGGGCAAGGTCAGGGGGGTTGGGGGGCTCAGACGGGGTTGGGGGTGTCAGGGGGGAGGAGGGGGGCCCTCGGGGCTGGGGGGGCCCTCGGGCCCGGCCCGCGTGGCCAGGAGGACGTCCAGGCCGGAGCCGGTGCGCGCGGCGCCCAGCAGCTCGAACCCGTGCGCCCGCGAGGCGGCCCAGCTCGCCCGGGCTCCGCGCGCGGCCCCGCAGCTCCAGCTCCAGCGCCCGCAGCCCCGGCCGCGCCTGGTCCAGCGCCGTCTCCGCCACCAGCAGCCCCGCGCCTGGGGGACAGGGCGCCCCACGGGGCCGGGGTTAGGGGGACAGGGCGCCCCGTGGGGACGGGGTTAGGGGGACAGGGCACAGGGCGCCCCATGGGGCCGGGGTTAGGGGGACAGGGCGCCCCAAGGGGCCGGGGTTAGGGGGACAGGGCGCCCCAGGGGGCCGGGGTTAGGGGGACAGGGCACAGGGCGCCCCGTGGGGCCGGGGTTAGGGGTACAGGGCACAGGGCGCCCCGTGGGACCGGGGTTAGGGGTACAGGGCACAGGGCGCCCCATGGGGCCGGGGTTAGGGGCACAGGGGACGGGGGGAAGGGGAGAGGGGCCCGGGGGGGGCACCCCATGGGGACATGGGGACCAGGGGCCGGGGGTTAGGAGCGCAGGGGGGAGAGGGAGGAGTGGGGGGCACCCCATGGCGACATGGGGATCGGGGGCTGGAGGTTTAGGGGTGCAGGGGGAAGGGGAGGAGCTAGGAGGCACCCCATGGGGACATGGGGACTGGGGCTGGGCGTTAGGGGCCCAGGAGAAGGGGAGGAGCTAGGGGGCACCCCATGGGGCCATGGGGCTGGAGGTTTAGGGGCGCAGGGGGAAGGGGGGGAGATAGGGGGGACCCCATGGGGACCGGAAGTGGGGGTTAGGGGTGCAGGGGGAAGGGGGGAGGAGCTAGGAGGCACCCCATGGGGACATGGGGACTGGGGGCTGCAGGTTTAGGGGTGCAGGAGGAAGGGGGAGGAGCTAGGGGGCACCCCATGGGGACATGGGGACGGGGGCTGGAGGTTTAGGGGTGCAGGGGGAGAGGGAGGAGCTAGGGGGCACCCCATGGGGACATAGGGACCGGGGCTGGGGGTTTAGTGGTGCAGGGGGAAGGGGAGGAGCTAGGGGGCACCCCATGGGGACATGGGGACGGGGCTGGAGGTTTAGGGGTGCAGGGGGAGAGGGAGGAGCTAGGGGGCACCCCATGGGGACATAGGGACCGGGGCTGGGGGTTTAGTGGTGCAGGGGGAAGGGGAGGAGCTAGGGGGCACCCCATGGGGACATGGGGACGGGGCTGGGGGTTTAGGGGTGCAGGGGTAAGGGGGGAGCTAGGGGGCACCCCATGGAGACATGGGGACCGGGGGCTGAGGGTTAGGGGTGCAGGGGGAAGGGGAGGAGCTAGGGGGCACCCCATGGGGACATGGGGATCGGGGGCTGAGGGTTAGGGGTGCAGGGGGGAAGGGGAGGAGCTAGGGGGCACCCCATGGGGACATGGGGGCCGGGGATGGGGTTTAGGGGTGCAGGGCACAGGCTGCAGGCAGTGCTGGCCGAGCTGGGGGACCAGGGAGAGGGAGGGAGGGAGGGAGAGAGACAAGAGAGAGGGAGAGAGACGGGGGGGGGGGGGGAGGCGGACAGGGAGGCGGAGGAGTGGGGTGAAGAGGCAGGAACCTCGGAGGCGGGTGTCGGGGGGAGAGGGATGCCCAGTGGGAGGGGCCTGCGGGGGCCCCACGCGGGGGCGGGGGCGGGGGCGGGGGGGGGGAGGGGGCCCCAGGGCGGGGGCAGGCGAGCAGGGGCCTCGCAGGGACAGAGGTGAGCTGGGGGGGGCGAGGGCCAGCTCCGGGGAGGACAGCCTGTGTGTGTGCGTGTGTGTGTGTGTATGTGTGTGAGAGCATGTCAGTGTGTGTGTGACCGTGTGCGCGTGAGCGTGTGAGTGAACATGTGTGTGTGAGTGTGCCAGGGAGTCTGTGTGTGCGTGTGTGTGTATCTGTGCATTTTAGTGTGTGTGTGTGTGAGGGTGTCAGTGTCAGTGTGTGTGCATGTGTGTGAGTGAACATGTGTGTGTGTGTGTGTCTGTGTGTGTGTGAGTGTGTGTGTGTGTGTCTGTGTGTGTGAGTGGGTGTGTGTCTGCGTATTTTAGTGTGTGTGTGTGTGAAAGTGTGTCTCTGTGTGTGAGCGTGTCAGTGTCAGTGTGTGAGCGTGTGTGTGTATGAGTGAACATGTGTGTGTGAGTGTGCCAGTGAGTCTGTGTGTGTGAATGTGTGTGTGTGTGTGTGTGTGTGTGTGTGAGAGTCCGAGTGAGAGAGTGTGAGCATGTGTGTTTGAGTGTGTGAGTATGTGTGTGTCTGATAGTGTGTGTGAGTACGAGTGAGAGTGTGTGTGTCTGTGTGTGTGTGTGTGTGTCTGATAGTGTGTGTCTTTGTGTGAGTGAGAGTGAGAGAGTGTGAGTATGTTAGTGTGGGTGTGTGTGAGAGTGAGAGTGTGTGTGTGTGTGTCTGTGT
>OY882879.1:105986588-105991403 GCA_963693515.1 Pipistrellus nathusii | reverse complement strand
ATTTACACACTCAGAGACAGACACATCTACACACTCAGACACACCCACACACAGACACACCCACACAGACACACAATTACACACACATCTACATACAGAGACACACACAGGCCTACACACATGCACACACACACACACACAGAGAAACACACACTCACACAGACACACCTACACACACAGAGACAGACACACCTACACACTCAGACACACCCACACATAGACACACCCACAGACACACTCATACACACATGCGCACACACACACACGTGCACACACGCACACACACACTCACACTCACACACTCAGACAGAAACACACTCATACACACACACAGGCACACACTCATACACACACACACGCACGCACACACACGCACACAGACACACAGACACACGCAGACACACACAGACACGCACACGCACAGACACGCACACAGACACACACACACACTCACACAGACACACACACAGAGAGACACACAGACACACACACACACTCACACACACACACGCACAGACACGCACACAGACACACGCACACACACACACTCACACAGACACACACACACAGAGACACACAGACACGCACACGCACAGACACGCACACAGACACACGCACACATACACACACAGACACACACACACAGAGAGACACACAGACACACGCACAGACACGCACACAGACACACGCACACATACACACACAGACACACGAACACATACACACACAGACACACGCACACACACACACTCACACAGACACACACACACAGAGACACACAGACACACGCACAGACACACACACAGACACGCACACGCACAGACACGCACACAGACACACACACACACACACACAGACACGCACACGCACACGCCCGCGCCCGGCCCTCACCCGGCAGGAAGCGGACCCGGGGGCTGGCCCCGCCGTCCGGCTGGAAGGCGGCCGCGTCCGCGATGACGTCAGGGAGGTCGAACACGGTCACCTCCAGCCCCGGGTACAGCCCGGCCAGCTCGTGGGCCAGCGTCCCCGTGCAGCCTGGGGGGGGGGGGGGGACACACGCACACACGCCATCACCGGGCCGGCCAACCGGCGACCGGCCGACCGACCGACCCACCAACAGAGCGACCGACCGACCGACCGACCGTCAAACCGACCAACCGATCGACCCACCAACCCACTGATCGACCGACCCAGTGACCAACTGACCGACCAAGTCCGACCCACTGATTGACCGACCGACAGACCGACTGATCGACCGACCGACCACTGATCGACCGACCGACCAGCCAACCAACCAGCCGGGCAACCGACTGACCCACTGACCAACCAACCGACCAACCCACTGATCGACCAACCGACAGACCAACCAACCGATCAACCGACTGACCCAGTGACCGACTGACCCAGTGACCGACCGACCCACCCAGTGACCGGCCGACCGACCAACCGACCGACCGTCCAACCGGCCCATTGACCCACCGGCCCACCCAGTGACCAACCGGCCCAGTGACCGACCCACCCAATGGCCGAACGACTGACCGACCAACCGACCGACCGGCCCACTGACCCACCGACCCGACCAGTGACCGACCCGCCCAGTGACCGGCCAACCGGCCGACCGACCGCCCGGCTGACCGACCGACAGAGCGACCGGCCAACCGGCCGACCGACCCACTGATCAACCGTCCGGCTGACCGAGTGACCGGCCCACTGACCCACCGAGCTACCCAGTGACCGACCGACCGACCGACCGTCCAACCGACCGACCCACTGAACGACCGACCGACAGACCGACCGACCGACCCACTGACCGACTGACCGACAGACCGACCGACCAACCAGCCCACTGATCGACCGAAAGACAGACCGACCAACCGATCGACCGACCGACCCACTGATCGACCGAAAGACAGACCGACCAACCGATCGACCGACCGACCCACTGATCGACCAACCGACAGACCGACCAACCGATCGACCGACCGACTGGCCAACCGACCAGCCAGGCGACCAACTGACCGTCCATCCGACTGACCGACCCACTGACCGACCAACCAACCAACCGACCAACCCACTGATCGACCGACCGAAAGACCGACCAACCGACCGACTGACCGACCCACTGACCGGCCGACCGACAGACCGACCAACCGACCCACTGACCGACGCAGTGACCAACTGACTGACCGACCGACCGACCACTGATCGACTAACAGACCAACCGACCGATCGACCGACTGACCCAGTGACTGACCGACCAGCCGACCGAGCGACCGAGTAGCCGACCCCAGTGACCAACCGACCGAGCAGCCGACCGACCTGCCAACCGATGGACCGACCGACCCACTGACCGACCGTCGGACCGACCATCCGACCGACCGAGCCGACCGACAGACCAGCCGACCAACCAAGCGACCGGCTGACCAAACGACTGGCCGGCAGACTGACCCACTGACCGACCGACCAGCTGACCAACCGACCGACCAACCGACTGACCGACCGACTGACAGACTGACCGACCGACTGAGCAGCCAACCAACCTGCCGACTGACAGACAGACTGGCCAACCAACCAACCGACCAGTCGACTGGCCGGCCGACCGACCCACTGACCGACTGACCGGCTGACCAACCAACCGACCGACCAACCAGCCTATCAACTGACTGACCGACTAACCAGCTGACTGACTGACCAGCTGACCGACCAGCCGAACAACCCATTCAGCAGTCGACCAACAACGGACCGACTGATCGACCAGCCGACCAACCGACCGACCGACTGGCCGACCGGCCGACCGACCCACCAGCCTACCGACTGGCTGAGCAACTGACCAACCAGCCGACCAACCAACTGGCCGGCCAACTGACCTACTGACCTACTGACCCACCGACCGACCGACCGACCAACGGACCAACCGACCAGCCGACAGACAGACCGACCAGCCGACCGACCAACCTACCAACCACCAGACCAGCCAACCGACCGGCCAACCAACCAACCGACCGATCGATCGACCGACCGACCCACTGATCGAGCGACTGACCCACCGACCGACTGACCGGCTAGCAACCGACCAACCAGCCGACCAACTGACATACTGACCGACCGACCAATTGACCCACTGACCGACCGGCTGACCAATCGACCGGCCGACCAGCCAACCGACCAACCAACCGGCCGACAGACAGACCGACCAGCCGACCGACCAACCGACCAACCGACCGAATGACAGACAAACAGACCGACCAGCCAACCGACCACCAGACCAGCCGACCGACCGGCCGACCGACCGACCGACCGACCCACTGACCGACCGACCGGCTGAGCAACCGACCGACCAGCCGACCAACCGACTGGCCGGCCAACTGACCTACTGACCTACTGACCGACCAACCGACCGACCAACCGACTGGCCAACTGACCTACTGACCGACCGGCTGACCAATCGACCGGCCGACCAGCCAACCGACCAACCGACCGGCCGACAGACAGACAGACCGACCACCCGACCATCAGACCAGCTGACCGACCGGCTGACTGACCGGCCGACCAGCCAACCGACCGTCCGGCCGCCCTGGCGCATAGGAACCCGACCGGACGGACGGGGCTCCCACGTCTGGGCTCTCCAGGACCAGGGCTCTGGCCCCGCGGTTTGTGGTCCGCAAACCTCGGCTCCAGAGCCGCGTTTAAACGTGTGGCTCTCCGGCCCAGACCGGGCGGCTCAGTGGGTAGCGCCTCGGCCTGCTGGACGGCAGGGTCCCGGGTTCGATTCCCGGTCAGGGGCATGGGCCTGGGTGGCTGAGGGCACCTCCCCAGCGGGGGGCGTGCAGGAGGCGGCTGGTGGGTGTTTCTCTCTCCTCATCGATGTTTCTCTCCCTCTCTCTCTCCCTTCCTCTCTGACGTCCGTAAAAACAGATTTAAAACAAACACGAGAGGAAGGAGAGGAAGCTGGGGGTGGGGGCTGCTGGACCCGGGTTCGGGATTTGGGTTTGGGGGTTCAGGGTCCGGGGCTGGGGGTCCGGGTGGGGGTTGGGAGTTCAGGTTGGGGGTCTGGATGGCGGTGGGGTTGGGGGGTGGGGTTCCGGTTCTAGGTTGGGGGTCCGAGTTCGGGAGTCCAGGTCCGGGTCTGGGGTTGGGGGTCTGGGTTGGGGGTTGGGGGTCCGAGTTCAGGGTTAGGGATCCGGGTTGGGTTGGGGGTTCAGGTTGGGGGTCCGGGTCCGGGTCTGGGGTTGGGGGTCCAGATCTGGGTTTGGGGGTTCGGGGTTGGGGGTCCGGGTTCGGGGTTGGGGGTTCGGGTTGGGGTTCTGGGTTGGGGTTCCGGGTTCCGGGTTCCAGGTCCGGGTTGTGGTCCGGGTCGGGGTTGGGGGTTGGGGGTCCGGGTCCGGGTTGGAGTCCGGGTCGGGGTTGGTGGTCCGGGTTCGGGGTCGGGGCCGGGTTGGGGGGTCGGGTTGGGGGGCCGGGTTGGGGGTCTGGGTTGGGGGCTCGGGTCCGGGTTGGGGGTCTGGGTTGGGTTCCAGGTCCGGGTCCGGGTTGGGAGTCCGGGTTGGGAGTCCGGGTTGGGGTCCGGTTCCGGGTCCGGGTTAGGGGTTAGGGGTTGGGGGTTGGGGGTTGGGGGTTGGGGGGTCCGGGTTAGGGTCCGGGTCCGGGTCCGGGTTGGGGGTCTGGGTTGGGGTTCCGGTTCCGGGTCCGGGTCGGGGTTGGGGGTCCGGGTCCGGGTCCGGGTCCAGGTCCGGGTCCGGGTTGGGGGTCCGGGTTGGGGGTCCGGTTCCGGGTCCGGGTTAGGGGTTGGGGGTTGGGGGTCCGGGTTAGGGTCCG
>OY882879.1:105954088-105981588 GCA_963693515.1 Pipistrellus nathusii | reverse complement strand
GCCGGGGCGGCTGAGTGGGCAGAGCGGCCGGGGCGCCGCCCAGCGCCTGGATGCCGTAGCCGCCGGCCTTGTCCCTGGGGCGGGGGGGAAGGGAAAGAGGGTGACACCGGGGCCGGGGCCGCCCAATGGTTAGTGCCTGGCCGGGGCGGCTCAGCGGTCAGAGCGGCCGGGGCGCCGCCCAGCGCCTGGATGCCGTAGCCGCCGGCCTTGTCCCTGGGGCGGGGGGGAAGGGAAAGACGGTGACACCGGGGCCGGGGCTGCCCAATGGTTAGCGCCGGGCCGGGGCGGCTCAGCGGTCAGAGCGGCCGGGGCGCCGCCCAGCGCCTGGATGCCGTAGCCGCCGGCCTTGTCCCTGGGGCGGGGGGGGAAGGGAAAGACGGTGACACCGGGGCCGGGGCAGCTCAGCGGGCAGAGCGGCCGGGGCGCCGCCCAGCGCCTGGATGCCGTAGCCGCCGGCCTTGTCCCTGGGGCAGAGGGGGGGGGGAGGGAAAGACGGTGACACCGGGGCTCGGGCTGCCCAATGGTTAGCGCTGGGCCGGTGTTGCCCAATGGTTAGCGCCTGGCTGGTGCGGCTCAGCGGTCAGAGCGGCCGGGGCGCCGCCCAGCGCCTGGATGCCGTAGCCGCCGGCCTTGTCCCTGGGGCAGAGGGGGGGAAGGGAAAGAGGGTGACACCCGGGGCCGGGGCGGCTCAGTGGTCAGAGCGGCCGGGGCGCCGGCCACCCAGCGCCTGGATGCCGTAGCCGCCGGCCTTGTCCCTGGGGCAGGGGGGAAGGGAAAGACGGTGACACCGGGGTCGGGGCTGCCCAATGGTTAGCGCCTAGCCGGTGCGGCTCAGTGGTTAGTGGCTGGCCGGGGCGGCTCAGTGGTCAGAGCGGCCGGGGCGCCGCCCAGCGCCTGGATGCCCTAGCCGCCGGCCTTGTCCCTGGGGCAGAGGGGGGGAAGGGAAAGAGGGTGACACCAGGGCCGGGGCCGCCCAATGGTTAGCGCCTGGCCGGTGCGGCTCACTGGTCAGGGCGGCCGGGGCGCCGGCCACCCAGCGCCTGGATGCCGTAGCCGCCGGCCTTGTCCCTGGGGCGGGGGGGAAGGGAAAGACGGTGACACCGGGGCCGGGGCGGCTCAGTGGTCAGTGCCGGGCCGGGGCGGCTCAGCGGTCAGAGCGGCCGGGGCGCCGCCCAGCGCCTGGATGCCGTAGCCGCCGGCCTTGTCCCTGGGGGAGGGGGGGAAGGGAAAGAGGGTGACACCGGGGCCGGAGCTGCCCAATGGTTAGCGCCTGGCCGGTGCGGTTCAGTGGGTAGAGCCCCGGCCGGTGCGGCTCGGCGGTTAGAGCGTGGACCTAGGAGCCAGGAGGTCCCGGGTTCGATTCCCGGTCCAGGGCACAGGCCCGGGTGGCGGGCTCCGTCCCCAGCCAGCAGGGGGCGCGCGGGAGGCGGCCGGTGGGTGGTTCTCTCTCCTCGGGGGTGCTCCTCTCGCTCCTTCGAAACTCCACTCAGATCAGCAAAGAATGGGTTAAAAACAACCTTTTTTAAAAAATATGTTTTTTATTGATTTTTTACGGAGAGGAAGGGAGAGGGCAGGAGAGTCAGAATCATCGATGAGAGAGAATCATCGATCCGCTGCCTCCTGCGCGCCCCCCACTGGGGATGTGCCCGCCGCCCAGGCCCATGCCCTGGGCCGGGAATCGAACCCGGGACCCTCCCGTCCGCAGGCCGACGCTCTACCCGCTGAGCCACACCGGTTTGGGCCCAAACCCATATTTTTAAAAACTGTGTTTGAAAACCTAAATCCCGGGAGAAAAGGGGCCGGTGGGTGTGGGCTCTGTCCCTGAGCCCCTGAGCCGTGTGGTCATGTGAGGGCAGCCCGGATGCCCGGAAGCCCCCACGCCCCGACGCCGTTACGCCCCGACGCCCCCACGTCCGGAAGCCCCCATGCCCGGATGCCCGGACGCCCCGACAGCCTCACGCCCCCAAGCCCGGAAGCCCCGACACCACCCCTATTCCCGGACGCCCTCACTCCCCGACACCCCCACGCACCCAAGCCCGGAAGCCCCGATGACCCCACGCCTCAAGCCCGGAAGCCGCGACGCACACTCACCCCAAGTCTGTTAGCCCCGATACCCCTCACGCTCCCAAGCCTGTAAGCCCCGACGCCCCCACCCAAGCTCGGAAGCCCCGACACCCCCACGCCCCCAAGCCCGGAAGCCCCCACGCCCCCAAGCCCGGAAGCCCCGACACCCCCACGCCCGGAAGCCGCGACGCCCAAACGACCCAAGCCTGGAAGCCCCGACGCCCCCACACCCCCAAGCCCGGAAGCCCGGACGCCTCCACGCTCCCAAGCCCGGAAGCCCCGACAGCCCCACGCCCCCAAGCCCGGAAGCCCTGACGCCCCTATGCCCGGACGCCCTCACGCCCCGACAGCCCCACGCTCGGAAGCCCTGACGCCCCTATACCCGGACGCCCTCACGCCCCGACACCCCCACGCCCTCAAGCCCGGACGCCTCCACGCTCCCACGCCCAGAAGCCCCGACGCCCCCAAGCCCGGAAGCCCGGACGCCCCTATACCCGGACGCCCTCACGCCCCGACACCCCGACACCCCCACGCCCTCAAGCCCGGACGCCTCCACGCTCCCACGCCCAGAAGCCCCGACGCCCCCACGCCCCCAAGCCCGGAAGCCCGGACGCCCCTATACCCGGACGCCCTCACGCCCCGACACCCCCACGCCCTCAAGCTCGGAAGCCTGGACGCCCCTATGCCCAGACGCCCTCACGCCCCGACACCCCCACGCCCTCAAGCCCGGAAGCCGCGACGCCCACGTGCCCCAAGCCTGGAAGCCCCGACGCTCACACGCCCAAAGCCCGGAAGCCCCGGCACCTTCACGCCCCTACAGCCGGAAGCCCCGACGCCCCCACGCCCTCACGCCCCAAGCCCGGAAGCCCCGACGCCCGGAAGCCCTCCCGCCCCAACGCCCACACTCACATGGGCTCCCCGCTGTGGATGTAGTCCCACAGCAGCTCCTCCGACAGCTGCGAGAACTTGACCCGCGTCTCCTCGTAAAACTCCGACACCTGCATGTCCAGCCGGCTGTCTGCGGAGAGAGGCCCGCCGTCACCGCGCCGCCCCCCGGCCCCGGGTCCGAGTCCCCACCGCTGGGTGGAGCGTGGGGGAGGTGGGGAGGGGGGGGAGGAAAACACGTGGCCCCGGCGCTGGGTGCAGGGCAGGTGCAGGGCATGAAGGTGGAGGGAGAGGGTTCTGATGCAGGAAACAGCCCGGCCGGTGTGGCTCAGTGGTCAGAGCTTCGCCCTCTAGGAACCAGGAGGGTCCCGGGTTCGATTCCCAGGTCAAGGGCACGGACCTCGGTGGCTGAGGGCACATCCCCAGGTGGGGGGCGTGCGGGAGGCGGCGGATGGATGATTCTCTCTCTCTCGTCATCGATGTTTCCGACTCTCTATCCCTCTCTCTTCCTCTAAAAAATAAATTAAAAATAAATTAAAAATATATATATAAGTGAATTAAAAACATAACAAATCTTTGAAAGAAAGAAAGAAAGAAAGAAAGAAAGAAAGAAAGAAAGAGAAAGAAAGAAAGAAAGGAAGGAAGGAAGGAAGGAAGGAAGGAAGGAAGGAAGGAAGGAAGGAAGGAAGGAAGGAAAGAAAGAAGGAAAGAAAGAAAGAAGGAAAGAAGGAAAGAAGGAAAGAAGGAAGGAAGGAAGGAAGGAAGGAAGGAAGGAAGGAAGGAAGGAAGGAAGGAAAGAAAGAAAGAAAGAAAGAAAGAAAGAAAGAAAGAAAGAAGGAAAGAAATAAAGGAAGGAAGGAAGGAAGGAAGGAAGGAAGGAAGGAAGGAAGGAAGGAAGGAAGGAAAAGAAAGAAAGAAAGAAAGAAAGAAAGAAAGAAAGAAAGAAAGAAAGAAAGAAAGAAAGAAAGAAAGAAAGAAGAGAAAGAAAGAAGAGAAAGAAAGAGAAAGAAAGAAAGAAAGAGAAAGAAAGAAAGAAAGAAAGAAAGAAAGAAAGAAAGGAAGAAAGAAAGAAAGAAAGAAAGAAAGAAAGAAAGAAAGAAAGAAAGAAAGAAAGAAAGAAAGAAAGAAAGAAAGAAAGAAAGAAAAGAGAAAATGAGAGGAAACAGCCAGGCCAGCATGGCTCAGTGGTTACAGCGTGGCCCTAGGAGCCAGGAGGTCCCGGGTTCGATTCCCGGTCCAGGGCACAGGCCCGGGTGGCGGGATCCATCCCCAACCAGCAGGGGGCGTGTGGGAGGCGGCCGGTCCGAGGTTCTCTCTCCTCCTGGATGTTTCTTTCTCTCTCTCTCTCTCTCTCTCTCTCTCTCTCTCTCCCCAGCTCCCTACCTCTCTGAAATCCATATAAATAATATTATAAAAAGAAAACAAAAACACATATTTTTTTTTTTTTTAAAATATATGTTTAAAAACATAAACCTAGCCCTGGCCGGTGTGGCTCAGTGGGTAGAACCATCGACCTGCGGACGGAAGGGTCCCGGGTTCGATTCCCGGTCAAGGGCATGGGCCTGGGTGGCTGAGGGCTCATCCCCAGGGGGGGGCGTGCAGGAGGCGGCGGGTGGATGATTCTCTCTCTCTCCCTCTCCCGTCTTCTCTGTAAAAAAAATCAAATTAAAAAAATATTTATCTTTTGAAAAAGACGCAGACGAGGAGACGCAGGCACAGAGAGATGGATGGAGGCAGAGACGGGAGGAGGAGGGAGGCGGAGTGGCCTGGAGCCCCAGGCGCTGGGACAGGCAGGAAGTCTGCCATCAGGGGGGTCCATGGGCCGTGGTGGGGGTGGGGGGGGGGGGACTCGAACCCCAGGCCCAGCCGTGAGCCGGGGGGGGAGCCGGCCGGGTACCTTGGCAAGAACAGCGGATGATGGTGACGCCCGTGAACACGCTGTGCTCCTTCCCGTTCAACCTGCAAGACACGGCCGTGCGGCTGGGTGGGCAGAGGCCTGGCCCCGGGTTCGAATCCTGGTCCAGAGCGTGTATTCGGGGATAGGAGGCTGGGTCCCTCCCCGCCTGGGAACAGGCAGGGCGGGTGCAGGAGGCAGCCAATCCGTGTGTGTGTGTGTGTGTGTCTCACATCCGTGTTTCTCTCTCTCCCCCCTCCCTCCCTCTCTCTCTTTTTTTTTAAAAAAAATATATTTTATTGATTTTTTTTCTTACAGAGAGGAAGGGAGAGAGAGAGTTAGAAACATCGATGAAGAGAGAGACACATCCATCCGCCGCCTCCTGCACGCCCCCCACTGGGGATGTGCCCTCAGCCACCCAGGCCCATGCCCTTGGCCGGGAATCGAACCCGGGACCCTCCAGTCTGCAGGCCGACGCTCTCTACCCACTGAACCACACCGGCCAGGGCCATTTTTATTTTATTTATTTTTTTAAATATATTTTTATTGATTTCAGCCGGGAACAGTTTGGCTCAGTGGATAGAGCCTCGGCTTGGAGACTGAAGGGTCCCGGGTTCGATTCCCGGTCAAGGGCATGGACCTTGGTGGCGGGCACATCCCCAGTGGGGGGCGTGCAGGAGGCAGCTGGTCGATGACTCTCTCTCATCGATGTTTCTAACTCTCTCTCTCTCTCTCCCTTCCTCTCTGTACAAAATCAATAAAATGTATTTTTTTTTAAAAAAAAAATAGATATATATATTTATTGATTTCAGAGAGAAGAAAGAGAGGAGAGAGACAGAGAGAAATATCCATAATGAAAAGAATTATGGATCGGCTGCCTCCCGCACGCCCCCCACTGGGGATGTGCCCGCAGCCACCCAGGCCCATGCCCTTGGCCGGGAATCGAACCCGGGACCCTCCAGTCTGCAGGCCGGGGCCTGAGCTGGCTGTTTCTGAGCCTCCGTCTGTTCTCTCCCCTCCCCCATCTGAGCTGGGTTGTGGATCAGCCAATCAGAGGGCGAGGAGGCGTCAGGGGGAGGGATGGAGGGATGGAGGGAGGGAGGAGGGGTCAGAGGTCAAGGTCATGGACAAGGGACTCCGCCTCCAGCCCCATCTCAGCTCAAAGGACTGCTGGGTCCGCCCTCCGAGGGGCCCCCGAAGGGCCCCGTCCCCCCTCCCAGCATCCCTGTCTCCGGGGGATCCGGGCGGGCGGAGTGGTACCCGGAGGCGGTTGCCATGGCGCCCACCTGGAGAGCATGCTGTAAGCATCCTGCTTGTCCACCGGCTTCTCCAGGATCAGCCCCTGCAGCGTCTGCAGAGAGAACACACGGGTCAGACGGGGTGTGTGTCCTCCCGCCCCTCCCATCCCCTCTACACCCCCCCCCGCCCCCCGCCACCACCACCCTCCCACCGGCCGGAATCGAACCCGGGACCCTGCCGTCCGCAGGCAGGCCGGCGCGCTACCCACTGAGCCTCACAGCATGCGATACGGTTTTTTTTTTTTTTTTTTAATTCAAGGTGGACCCAGCCGGTGTGGCTCAGTGGGTAGAGCGTCGGCCTGTGGACGGAAGGGTCCCGGGTTCGATTCCCGGTCAAGGGCATGGACCTGGGTGGCTGAGGGCGCATCCCCAGTGGGGGGCGTGCGGGAGGCGGCGGATGGATGATTCTCTCTCCTCATGGATGTTTCTAGCTCTCTCTCCCTCTCTCTTCCTCTCTGTGTAAAAAAACAATAAAATATATTAAAAAATAAATAAAAAAATTAAATTAAAAAACAAATAAAATAAATAAATTAGCAAGATAAATAACATGCAATAAATAAAATCAATGGGGAAAAATAAAATGATAAAAAGTGAATAAAATAAATGAACAGAACAAATCAAATTAAATAAGTAAATTAAAACCAAATTTAATTTTTATTTTAATTTAATTTAAATAAATTAAAATAGAAATAATAAAAATAAACAAAATAAGCCAAAACAGGTTTGGCTCAATGGATAGAGCGTCGGCTTGGGGACTGAAGGGTCCCGGGTTCGAATCCGGGTAAGGGCATGTACCTTGGTTGCGGGCACATCCCCAGTGGGGGGCGTGCAGGAGGCAGCTGGTCCATGTTTCTCTCTCATCGATGTTTCTAGCTCTCTATCTCTCTCCCTTTCTATCTGTACAAAATCAATAAAATATATTTTTTTTAAAAATAAAAAATGAACAAAATAAGATGAATAAAACAAAATAAATTAACAAAATAAAATTAAATTAAATAAACAAATTAAATTAAAATCAAATTTAATTTTTATTTTAATTTAAATAAATTAAATTAAAGTAAAAATAATAAAAATAAACAGAAGATGAATAAAACAAAATAAATAAATTAACAAAATAAAATTAAATAAATACATCAAATTAAAAATCAAAGGGAAAATAAAAATAAGCAAAAGAAGATGCATAAAACAAAATAAAGAAAATAAATTAACAAAATAAAATCAAATAAATACATTAAAATCAAAGGGAAAATAAAAATAAAAATCGAAGATGCATAAAACAAATTAAAGAAAATAAAATAAATTAACAAAATAAATAACATTAAGTAAAAGTCCATGGGAACATAAGCCCGGCTGAGGATTAACAAAAAAAATAAATAAATAACTCAGGATGGTGTGATGGGGCCGGGAGCCGGGGGCCGGGACAGGGGCTCCTGAGGCCCCCACCCCCTCCCTCCACCCCCACCCGCCCGGGTCACCCTGGCCGTCAGCACCCACGGGTGGGGGCGGCCAGGGTGTCACTCACCACGATTGTGTCGGCTCCGATGACGATGTCAGGCGCCCGGAGGTCTTTCTGCGAGAAACACAAGCTCAATCTTACGTGTCTCATTTTTTTAAAAAAAAAATATATATTTTACTGATTATTTCACCGAGAGGAAGGGAGAGGGACAGAGAGCTAGAAACATCGCTGAGGAGAGAGAATCATCGACCGGCCGCCTCCTGCACGCCCCCCCCCGGGGATGTGCCCTCAGCCACCCAGGCCCATGCCCTTGACCGGGAATCGAACCCGGGACCCTTCCGTCCAGCAGGCCGACGCTCTGCCCACTGAGCCACACCGGTTTCGGCTACATATATATTTTTTAAAAATAATAACAACAGCCAAAGCCGGTGTTGCTCAGTGGGTAGCGCGTCGACATGCAGACAGAAGGGTCCCGGGTTCGATTCCCGGTCAAGGGCATGGGCCTGGGTGGCTGAGGGCACATCCCCAGTGGGGGGCGTGCAGGAGGCAGTTGATCGATGATTCTCTCTCCTCATCGATGTTTCTCTCTCTCTCTCTCTCCCCATCCCCCTTCCTCTCTGTGAAAAATCAGTAAAATATATATATTTATTTTTTTAAATAAAGTACTTCTTCCATTTTTTTATTTTTTTATTGATTTTTTTCACAGAGAGGAAGGGAGAGGGAGAGAGAGAGAGAAACATCGCTGAGGAGAGAGAATCATGGACCCGCTGCCTCCTGCACGCCCCCCACTGGGGATGTGCCCTCAGCCACCCAGGCCCATGCCCCTGACCGGGAATCGAACCCGGGACCCTTCCGTCCGCAGGCCGACGACGCTCTACCCACTGAGCCGCCCCCCCCCCGCCCTCACCTGGTGCATCCTCTGGGCGACGTCCAGCGCCTTCTGCTTGGCCGTCTCCATGGCGTAGGCGTAGGGGGCGTCAAAAGCCGCCTTGTCCAGCTTCTCCTTAAACCGGGAGGGCACCACCTCGAACCTCAAACCCTGCGGGTGGGAGAAGAGGAGATGGTGCCGCTCAGTGGTTAGAGCCGTCGGCCTGCTGGACCGAAGGGTCCCGGGTTCGATTCCCGGTCAAGGGCATGGGCCTCGGTGGCTGAGGGCACATCCCCAGTGGGGGGCGTGCAGGAGGCAGCCGATCGATGATTCTCTCTCCTCATCGATGTTTCTGACTCTGTCTCTCTCCCTTCCTCTCTGCAAAAAAAAAAAAAAGAAAAAAAAAAATCAATAAAATATATATATTTTTTAAATCAATTTAAAAAAATCAATAAAATATATTTTTAAAGAACAGGGTGTTGGGGGCGAGGGGACAGAGTGGCTGGACCTGCCCCCGCTGCCCTCCTTGGCCAAAGGGGGTCACTGACCGGGTCAGGTGACCTCTGTCCCAGAAGCCACCGGGGTGGTATTGACCCAGCTGCTGGTTGCCCTGGTGACCGGGGGGTCAAAGGGCAGCCCGAGCATCCCCAAGGCCGGGGCCTTCCCCCCCCCCCCCCCCCCCCCCGCCCACGGGGGACAGGCGCCAGGGAATAAATAACTCTTCCCGCAAAACAAACAAAACGGGATCAAAATAAAGTAAGAACACTAAATAATACAATAAGATAAAATAAAACGAGGTCAAATAAAATAAACAAAAACAATGAAATAAGGTAAAATAAAACAATAAAATAAAAAAGTAAGTACAATGAGATCAAATAAATAAGGTTTTAAAAATTTAAATAATAAGATAAAACAAAATGAGGTCAAATAAAATAAGGAAACAAAACAATGAAATAAGGTAAAATGAAATAAAACAATAAGATAGAATCAATAAAAGGAGATCAAATAAAATGAGAAAACAAAAAATTAATTAAAAAATGAAATAAGGTAAACTACAACAATAAGATAAAATACAGTAAATAAAATGGGATCAAGTAAAATAAGAAAACAGAACAATGAAATAAGATAAAATAAAACAATAAAAAAGTAAGTAAAATGAGATCAAATAAATAAGGTTTTAAAAATTTAAATAATAAAATAGGATAAAGTAAAACGAAGTCAAATAAAATAAGGAAACACAAAAAATGAAATAAGATAAAACAATAAGGTAAAACAGAGTAAGTACAATGAGCATAAGAAAACAGAACAATGAAATAAGATAAAATAAAACAATAAGATAGAATACATAAAATGAGATCCAATAAAATAAGGAAACAAAACATTAATTAAAAAAATGAAACAAGATATACTAAAACAATAAGATAAAAAAAGTAAATAAGATCAAATAAATAAGATTTTAAAAATTTTAAATAATAAGATAAAACAAAATGAGGTCAAATAAAATACGGAAACAAAACAATGAAATAAGGTAAAATGAAATAAAACAATAAGATAGAATCAATAAAAGGAGATCAAATAAAATGAGAAAACAAAAAATTAATTAAAAAATGAAATAAGGTAAACTACAACAATAAAATACAGTAAATAAAATGGGATCAAGTAAAATAAGAAAACAGAACAATGAAATAAGATAAAATAAAACAATAAAAAAGTAAGTAAAATGAGATCAAATAAATAAGGTTTTAAAAATTTAAATAATAAAATAGGATAAAGTAAAACGAGGTCAAATAAAATAAGGAAACACAAAAAATGAATAAGGTAAAACAATAAGGTAAAACAGAGTAAGTACAATGAGCATAAGAAAACAGAACAATGAAATAAGATAAAATAAAACAATAAGATAGAATACATAAAATGAGATCCAAGAAAATAAGGAAACAAAACATTAATTAAAAAAATGAAACAAGATATACTAAAACAATAAGATAAAAAAAAGTAAATAAGATCAAATAAATAAGATTTTAAACATTTAAATAAGATAAAACAAAATGAGGTCAAATAAAATAAGGAAACAAAACAATGAAATAAGGTAAAATGAAATAAAACAATAAGATAGAATACATAAGATGAGATCCAATAAAATAAGGAAACAAAACATTAATTTAAAAAATGAAACAAGACATACTAAAACAATAAGATAAAAAAAGTAAATAAGATCAAATAAATAAGATTTTAAAAATTTTAAATAATAAGATAAAACAAAATGAGGTCGAATAAAATACGAAAACAAAAAAAGGGAATAAGGTAAAATGAAATAAAACAATAAGATAGAATCAATAAGATGAGGTCAAATAAAATAAGGAAACAAAAACATAAAATAAAATACAACAGTAAGATAAAATGAAGTAAATAAAATGGGATCAAATAAAATAAGGAAACAAAACAATGAAATAAGGTAAATTGAAATAAAACAATAAAATAAAAATAAAGATCAAATAAATAAGATTTTAAAAAAATTTAAATAATAAAATAAAACAAAATGAGGTCGAATAAAATACGGAAACAAAACAATGAAATAAGGTAAATTGAAATAAAACAATAAGATAGAATCAATAAGATGAGGTCAAATAAAATAAGGAAACAAAAACATAAAATAAAATACAACAGTAAGATAAAATGAAGTAAATAAAATGGGATCAAATAAAATAAGGAAACAAAACAATGAAATAAGGTAAATTGAAATAAAACAATAAAATAAAAATAAAGATCAAATAAATAAGATTTTTAAAAAATTTAAATAATAAAATAAAACAAAATGAGGTCGAATAAAATATGGAAACAAAACAATGAAATAAGGTAAATTGAAATAAAACAATAAAAGAAAAATAAAGATCAAATAAATAAGATTTTAAAAAAAATTTAAATACTAAAATAAAACAAAATGAGTTCGAATAAAATACGGAAACAAAACAAGGGAATAAGATAAAATGAAACAAAACAATAAGATAAAATCAAGCAAATAAAATGGGATCAACTAAAAAAAAGATGGAAAAAGTCAACTGACAAAATAAGATAAAACAAAAGCAGGTCCAGTAAGATAAAGTGAAAGAATATGACGACGTAAAAATTACAAGCTCAAGTAACGAAATCCAAGGAGATAAATAAAATAAAACAGACCAAGTAATAAAATAAATCACAGGAGAAGATAAAAGAACACAATCAAATAAATAAAATAAAAATTAAAAATAAATAAATAAAAAAGCTTTAGGAATCCTGGCCGCTCTGGCTCCGTGCATGGACCCTCTGTGAGGCATGAAGGGTCCCGGGTTCGATTCCCCCGGCCAAGGGCACAGGCCCCAAGGCCCTGGAGCTGGACACGGGGGTGGGGGGACGGGGCAGGGGCCATGGCCTTGGACCCCTGAGGGTAAACAAACCTGCTGGCTGAGGGCCTGGCCTGGCTCCCTGCCTCCTGCCCTGGCTCTTCCCCCTCCCCGGGGGCCAAGGAAACCCCTGAACCCCCCAATATAGACCTGGACCCCCGAGTTCAGGGCTGCACGGCAGCCCGGTCACTGCAGGCCAGGCCCCGGGGGCTCAGGCTGAGGGTGGAGCCCCCCGCCCGCCAGCCTCTCCAGGGCGGCCGGCTTTGGGGTCAGGGGGGGCCCTGGTCACGGGGAGGCTCGGTCCACGGGCTGCCTGGCCACTGGGCCCACCAGGCCGTCACCGGGGTCCAGGGTCCCTGGGCCTCCTGCTAACGGGGGGCCCTGGGCCCTGGGGCCCTTGTTAACGGGGTGCCCTGGGCCCTGAGCCCCCTGATCACTGGGCCCCCTGGTTCCTGGGCCCCCTGGTCACTGAGTCCCCTGGGCCCTGGGCCCCCTGGTCACTGAGTCCCCTGGGCCCTGGGCCCCCTGGTCACTGAGTCCCCTGGGCCCTGGGCCCCTTGTTAACGGGGTGCCCTGGGCCCTGGGCCCCTTGTTAACGGGGTGCCCTGGGCCCTGAGCCCCCTGGTTCTGGGCCCCCTGGTTCTGGGCCCCCTGGTTCCTGGGCCCCCTGGTCACTGAGTCCCCTGGGCCCTGGGCCCCCTGGTCACTGAGTCCCCTGGGCCCCTTGTTAAGGGGGTGCCCTGGGCCCTGAGCCCCCTGGTTCTGGGCCCCCTGGTCACTGAGTCTCCTGGGCCCTGGGCCCCTTGTTAACGGGGTGCCCTGGGCCCTGGGATCCTTGTTAACGGGGTGCCCTGGGCCCCTTGTTAATGGGGTGGCCCTGTTCACTGGGCCCCCTGGTCATTGGGCCCCCTGGTCCCTGAGCCCCCTGGTCACTGGGCCCCCTGGTTCCTGGGCCCCCTGGTCACTGAGTCCCCTGGGCCCTGGGCCCCTTGTTAATGGGGTGGCCCTGGTCACTGGGCCCCCTGGTCCCTGAGCCCCTTGGTTATGGGGTCCCCTGGTCCCTGAGCCCCCTGGTCACTGGGCCCCTTGTTAACGGGGTTCCCTGGTCACTGAATCCTCTGGGCCCTGGGCCCCTGCTAACGGGGTTCCCTAGTCACTGGGCCCCCTGGTCACTGAGGCCCCTGGTCCCTGAGCCCCCAGCTAACGGGGTCCCCTGGTCCTTGGGCCTCCTGCTAATGGGGTGCCCTGGGCCCTGGGCCCCTTGTTAACGGGGTGCCCTGGTCCCTGAGCCCCCTGGGCCCTGGGCCCCCCTGCTAACAGGGTTCCCTGGTCACTGAGTGCCCTGGTCCCTGGTCCCCCTGGTCACTGAGTCCCCTGGTCCCTAGGCCCCTTGTTAACGGGGTGCCCCAGTCACTGAGCCCCCAGCTAACGGGTTGCCCTGGTCACTGGGCTCCTGCTAACGGGGTTCCCTGATCCCTGAACCCCCTGGTCCCCGGCCCCCTGGTCACTGAGTCTCCTGGTTCCTGGGCCCCTTGTTAATGGGGTGCCCTGCTAACGGGGTCCCCTGGGCCCTGGGCCTCCTGGTTATGGGGTTCCCTGGTCCCTGAGGCCCCTGGTCCCTGGGCCCCCAGCTAACGGGGTTCCCTGAGCCCCCAGCTAACGGGGTCCCCTGGTCCCTGGGCCCCCAGCTAACGGGGTCCCCTGGGCCCTGGGCCCCCAGCTAACGGGGTCCCCTGGGCCCTAAGCCCCCAGCTAACGGGGTCCCCTGGTCCCTGAGCCCCAGCTAATGGGTCCCCTGGTCCCTGGGCCCCAGCTAACGGGGTTCCCTGGTCCCTGAGCCCCCAGCTAACGGGGCTCCCTGGTCCCTGGGCCCCAGCTAACGGGGATCCCTGGTCCCTGAGCCCCTGATAACGGGGCTCCCTGGTCACGGGGTCCCCTGATAACGGGGTTCCCTGGTCCCTGGGCCCTGATAACGGGGTTCCCTGGACCCTGAGCCCCAGCTAACGGGGTTCCCTGGTCCCTGAGCCCCAGCTAACGGGGTTCCCTGATCCCTGGGCCCCTGATAACGGGGTTCCCTGGTCCCTGAGCCCCCAGCTAACGGGGTTCCCTGGTCCCTGAGCCCCAGCTAACGGGGTTCCCTGGTCCCTGAGCCCCTGATAACGGGGTTCCCTGGTCCCTGGGGCCCAGCTAACGGGGTTCCCTGGTCCCTGAGCCCCAGCTAACGGGGTCCCCTGGTCCCTGGGCCCCCAGCTAACGGGGTTCCCTGGTCCCTGAGCCCCAGCTAACGGGGTCCCCTGGTCCCTGAGCCCCCAGCTAACGGGGTCCCCTGGTCCCTGGGTCCCAGCTAACGGGGTTCCCTGGTCCCTGGGCCCCAGCTAACGGGGTTCCCTGGTCCCTGGGCCCCCAGCTAACGGGGTCCCCGGGTCCCTGAGCCCCTGATAACGGGGTTCCCTGGTCCCTGAGCCCCTGATAACGGGGTTCCCTGGTCCCTGAGCCCCAGCTAACGGGGTGCCCTGGTCCCTGGGCCCCAGCTAACGGGGTTCCCTGGTCCCTGAGCCCCTGATAACGGGGTTCCCTGGTCCCTGAGCCCCTGATAACGGGGTCCCCTGGTCCCTGAGCCCCCAGATAACGGGGATCCCTGGGCCCTGGGCCCCTGATAACGGGGCTCCCTGGTCACGGGGTCCCCTGGTCACGGGGTCCCTGGGCCCCCCGGCCGCACCCCCGGCCCCGGCCCCGCGCACCGCGTTGCTGAGGATCTCCTGGCGCCGCGGGGAGGCGCTGGCCAGCACCACGCGCTGGTGCTGCAGCTTCCGCATCACCGGGTAGAGCACCATGGCGCCCGGCCGGCCCGGCCCCTCGAACCCCGGTCCCCGCTCCGCCGCACGGACGCCGCGGCCCCGCGCACGACGCCGCCCCGAGCGGCCCGGCGCGCCGCGCTTTAAAGGCGCCCCGCCCACTGGACGCACGCACGTAAGGCCACGCCCCCACGCAGCACGCTCTGAGCGTGGCCCCGCCCACACCACCCAGGCCACGTCCCTACGTTAAACAAGCTCCGTGCCTTTAAACACGGCCCCGCCCACCGGACGCACGTACGGAAAGCCACGCCCCCACGTCGCACGCTCTGAGCGTGGCCCCACCCACACCGCCGAAGCCGCGCCCCATTGTGTAAACGCGCTGTGCCTGCCCCATGGCTAAGACGGCCCCGCCCACCTGACGCACGCACGCACGCACTCCAGGCCCCGCCCCCACGCAGCACGCTCTGAGCGTGGCGCCGCTTACACCGCTGCGGCCGCGCCCCTACGTTAAACAAGCTCCCTGCCTGCCCAGGGGCTTTGAACAGGCCCCGCCCACCTGACGCACGCACGTAAGGCCACGCCCCCACGCAGCATGCTATGAGCGAGGCCCTGCCCACACTGCTGAGGCCCCGCCCCAGTGTGTAAACCCCCCTGTGCAGCCCCAGGGCTAAGACAGCCCCGCCCACCTGACGCACGCACGTAAAGCCAGGCCCCCACGCAGCACGCTCTGAACGTGGCCCCGCCCACACCGCTCAGGCCGCGCCCCTACGTTAAAAAAGCTCCCTGTCTACCCCGCGGCTTTAAGGGCGGCCCCGCCCACCTGAGGCATGCACGTAAAGCCACGCGCCCACGCAGCACGCTCTGAGCGTGGCCCCGCCCACACCGCTGAGGCCCCGTCCCAGTGTGTAAACCCCCCCTGTGCCTGCCCCAGGACTAAGACGGCCCCGCCCACCTGACGCACGCACGTAAAGCCACGCCCCACGCAGCAAGCTCTGAGCGTGGCCCCGCCCACACCGCGGAGGCCGCGCCTCTACGTTAAACAAGCTCCGTGCCTGCCCAGAGGCTTTCAAGAAGGCCCCGCCCACCTGACGCACGCACGCACGCACTCCAGGCCCCGCCCCTACGCAGCACGCTCTGAGCGAGGCCCCGCCCACACCGCTGAGGCCCCGCCCCAGTGTGTAAACCCCCCTGTGCCTGCCCCAGGAATAAGACGGCCCCGCCCACCGGACCCACGCACGTAAAGCCACGCCCCCACGCAGCACGCTCTGAGCGTTGCCCCGCCCACACCGCGGAGGCCGCGCCTCTACGTTAAACAAGCTCCGTGCCTGCCCAGAGGCTTTCAAGAAGGCCCCGCCCACCTGACGCACGCACGCACGCACTCCAGGCCCCGCCCCTACGCAGCACGCTCTGAACGTGGCCCCGCCCACACAACCGAGGCCACGCCCCTAAACCTAAACCAAGCTCCGTGCCTGCCACGCCCACCTGAGGCACGTACAGCAAGCCCCACCCTTACGTAGCCACGCTCTGGAGGCGGCCCCGCCCACAGCGCCGTAGCCACGCCCCTACGTAAACCCGTGCTGAGAGCCGGGAGTTGGGGCCCCTGGAGGGCGCTCTGGAGGGGGGACAGGGGAGGGGGCGTCCCTATGGGCAGGGCGGGCGGATGGGGAGGGGCTGGTGACGTCAGGGGCGGGTCACTGACCTTGGGGGTCCTGGGGGGGGGGCTGCGGGGTGATTGGCAGGAGCTGCAGTTTCCCGGTCTGTCCACTAGGTGGCAGCACCTGCCCGCCCAGCGACGGGTTTGCGGACAAAATATATATATTTTGTTTATTTAGAGAGAGAGAGAGAGAGAGAGAGAGAGAGAGAGGAGAGAGGACAGAGAGAGAGAGAGAGGGAGAAAGAGAGAGAGGAAGAGAGAAAGAGAGAGAGAGAGAGAGAGAGAGAGAAAGAGAGAGAGGAAGAGAGAAAGAGAGAGAGAGAGAGAGAGAGAGAGAGAGAGAGAGAGAAGAGAGAGAGGAAGAGAGAGAGAAGAAGGGAGAGGGAGAGAAAGAGAGAGAGAGAGAGAGGGAGGGAGAGAAAGAGAGAGAGAGAAAGAGAGAGAGAGAGAGGAAGAGAGAGAGAGAGGGAGGGAGAGGGAGAGAGAGAGAGAGAAGGAGAGAGAGAGAAGAAGGAGGAGGAGGAGAAGGAGAAGGAGAAGAAGAAGAAGAAGAAGAAGAAGAAGAAGAAGAAGAAGAAGAAGAAGAAGAAGAAAAGAGAGATAGAGATAGATAAATAGATGATAGAAAGCTAGATAAATGATAGATGAGATATAGATAGATATAGAAATAGAAAGAGAGAGATAGAGATAGATGGTAGATAGATAGGTAGATAGATGATGATGATGATAGATAGGTAGATAAATAGATAGATAGATAGATAGATAGATAGATAGATAGATATAGGTAGATGATAAATATCTAGGTAGATAGAAATAGATGATGTGGGATAGCTACAGATTGATATAGATACATACACAGAGGCAATAATCACAAAGATAGGTAAAGATAGATAGAGACAGATGATAGGTAGAGAGATAGATAGATAGTTAGACAGGGATAAACAGACTTAAAAGATAGATTATATAGATGATAGATGATATAGATAGATCTATAGACGGTAGATCCATAGATGACAGATACAGATAGATAGATGATAGATAGGTGATAGAGATAGATACATGATGATAGATAGATATTAATAGATAGATAGATAGATAGATAGATAGATAGATAGATAGATAGATAGATAGAAAGATAGATAACAGAGATAGATAACAGAGGTAGATAGATGATATAGATAGATAGATAGATAGATAGATAACAGAGGTAGATGGATGATGTTGATAGAGAAATATAGATGATAAATATAGATAGCTAGATGATGGATAGATAGATACATCGATGATTGATAGCTACAGAAATAGATAGATACATCGATAGATGATAGATACATGGTCCATAGGCACATAGATAGGTGATGGGCAGTTATACGGATCCATAGTGACATCCAGGCCGGGACAAAGGAGATGCACAACAGAGACGGCGAGATCGGGGTCCCTGTTCTAATCTTTCTTTCTCTAAAATGTATTTTGATGGATGTCAGAGCGGAAGGGAGAGAGGGAGAGAGGGAGAACCACCCATGAGGAGAGAGAAACGTGGACCGGCTGCCTCGATCCTCTCCCCTCATGGATGTTTCTCTCTCTCTCTCCCTCTCCCTTCCTCTCTGACATCCATAAAAAAATCTATTTTTAATAACAATAATAATTAATAATAAAATGGGGGTGAAATGCTGTCCTTGTCTGCCTGCCTCCCTGTGTGAGCTAAGGACAGGAGAACCTGATAGTGGGGGGAACAGAGGGACCAAACCATATCCTCTGAGTCTTTTTTTTAAAAAAAAAAATATATATATATATATATTTTATTGATTTTTTTTTACAGAGAGGAAGAGAGAGGGAGAGAGAGCTAGAAACATCCATGATGAGAGAGAAACATCCATCCGCCGCCTCCTGCACGCCCCCCACCGGGGATGTGCCCTCAGCCACCCAGGCCCATGCCCTTGACCGGGAATCGAACCCGGGACCCTTCCGTCCGCAGGCAGATGCGCTACCCACTGAGCAACACCAGTTTCAGCTGAGTCTTTTTAAAAAATATATATATATATTTTGCCGAAACCGGTGTGGCTCAGTGGGCAGAGCGTCGGCCTGCGGACGGAAGGGTCCCGGGTTCGATTCCCGGTCAAGGGCATGGGCCTGGGTGGCTGCGGGCACATCCCCGGTGGGGGGCGTGCAGGAGGCAGCTGATCGATGACTCTCTCTCATCATCGATGTTTCTAGCTCTCTGTCCCTCTCCCTTCCTCTCTGTAAAACATCAATAAAATATATTTTTTAAAAATAAAAATAAAAAATTTTAAAAATATATTTTATTGATTTTTTTTTTTTTCAGAGAGGAAGGGAGAGGGACAGAGAGTCAGAAACATCCATGATGAGAGAGACACATCGACCAGCCGCCTCCTGCACGCCCCCCACTGGGGATGTGCCCTCAGCCACCGAGGTCCATGCCCTTGACCGGGAATCGAACCCGGGACCCTTCCGTCCAGCAGGCCGACGCGCTGCCCACTGAGCCACACCGGCTTCGGCTCCTCTGAGTCTTGGCTGTCAGCCGATCCCCGGTGGCGTCCCAGAATGCTGTGGGCTGTGGGGTGGTTTGAGGTTTCTCACACCTTTTTTATTTTTATTTTTTTTTTAGTTTTTTGCCCCAGAACGTGGGTGGCTGGGTTTGTGCGTCTGGGGTTAGGGGGGAGGTCGGTTTGCAGAATTGAGGTGACTTTCTAGGGTTTGAGGATACTCACCCCACCGTGGAGAGTTCGAATCCCAGCCTCCCTCCAATCCCCTCCCTTCACCAAGACAAAATCCTTTATTTTATTTTATTTTAATAAATTTTATTAATTTTTTAAAATGTGTTTTTATTGGTTTTTGTTTGTTTGTTTGTTTGTTTGTTTTTACAGAGAGGAAGGGAGAGGGAGAGTTAGAAACATGGATGATGAGACAGAATCATCGACCAGCTGCCTCCTGCACGCCCCCCACTGGGGATGTGCCCTCAGCCACCGAGGCCCATGCCCTGGACCAGGGAATCGAACCCGGGACCCTCCCGTCCAGCAGGCCGACGCTCTGTCCACTGAGCCACACCAGCCAGGGCCCAAGTCATGTTTTTTTTTTTTTAATTGTTTTCAGAATGTAATACACATGATATGTTTATCGTATTATGTTTATTGATTATGTTTTTACACGATGATACATTTCAGAGTAGGTTTTTACGCTATTAATACACATTTCGGGTTATTCCTAGAATGTTGAATCTTAACATTGGATTATTTTCTTAAAAACACATTTTTTAAAAATATATTTTATTGATTTTTCTTTTTTTTTTTTTTACAGAGAGGAAGGGAGAAAGAGAGAGATAGAAACATCGATGAGGAGAGAGAATCATTGATCAGCTGCCTCCTGCACGCCCCACCCCCCCGCACTGGGGATGTGCCCTCAGCCACCGAGGTCCATGCCCTTGACCCGGGAATCGAACCCGGGACCCTCCGTCCAGCAGGCCGACGCTCTACCCACTGAGCCACACCGGCTTCGGCTCAGCTTGGATTTCCGCCCCAAACCCAGCCCGGTTTGCAGGCTCCAGGGAGGCGGACCTTCTGTGCAAAGACCCCTCCCTCCCCCCCCCCTGCCCGCCGCCAGCCCCCGTCTGTCCCCTTGGCCTGTCCGGCCACCCCTGGGCTCGGCCCCGGGGCCAGCGCCCGGGCGGTGGCTGCTGGGAGTCGGAACCGGGTCCAGAGGAAAGTCTGGGGTCCCTTTTCCCCATCGGTTCGGGCCGGGGTTTGGCGAGGAAGTGCCAGGATTTGGGGCAGGAGACCTGGTTCCGATGGTCAGGGGCCCAGGAAGGGACCGCAGTTTGGACCAGGAGGCGCGGTTCCGACGCGCAAAGGGCCAGGAAGGGACCGGATCTGGACCGGGAGGCGCGGTTCCGACGCGCATGGGGCCAGGAAAGGACCGGATCTGGACCCGGAGGCGCGGTTCCGACGCGCAAGGGTCCAGGAAGGGACCGGATCTGGACCGGGAGGCGTAGTTCCGATGGACAGGGGTCCAGGAAGGGACCAGATTTGGATCAGGAGACGTGGTGGTTCCGACGTGTAACGGTCCGGAAACCAACCCCAAGTAGAACAGAAAGCGCGGTTCCGACGCGCGGGGCCGTGGCTCCGACTCCAGGGCTCTGGGAAGCGCCGGGATTTGGACCTGGAGACCTGGTTCCGACGCCCAGGGCTCCAGGAACCGCCCTCATTTGGCACCAGACGCGCCGCTCCCGTGCGTAAAGACGCACGACCTTTCCATCTCCTTTCTCGCCCGCCTCCTGCTGTGTCCGCGGGGTGTCCCTGTCCAACGGACACCAGGAGGCGTGGCTCAGGCGCGTAGGAGTCCAGGAACCAACCCGATGTGGACCAGGAGTCCTGGTTCCGACGCGCAAGGGTCCTGGAACCGCCCTCATTTGGCACCAGACGCGCCGCTCCCATGCGTAAAGACGCGAGACCTTTCCATCTCCTTTCTCGCCCGCTTCCATGCCGCCGCCGTGTCCGCCAGGTGTCCGTCTCCCAAAGGGATCCCCTCCTCCTCCTCCAACCCCCCTAACATCCCCACACACACATCCGGGGGCTCAGAACACGCTCTCCTGTCTCTCCAGAAACGGCCTCCGGGCCGCTGCCTCCAGCCCCTCCGCGGGGCCGCTGGACACGGACGGCGCGGACAGCGTGCGCCCGGAGCGCGCGCTCTCCCGGCGGCCGTGGCTGTTGCGCGCGTCCTGGACCGGCAGAGGCGACTGTGGGGAGACTGGGGACCCCCCCAAATAGCCCCGCAGGCGCATCTGGAACTCACGGGAGGCGAAATAGTACACAAACGGATCCAGACAGTTGTGCAGGCAGCTCAGGCAGAGGGTCAGCTTGTACACGTGGTAGAGGCTGCTGCCCAGGAACAGGCGCCCCACCATGTGCGCCAGGAGCACGAAGTTGTTGGGCGCGAAGCAGGTGACGAAGGAGACCAGCACCACGGCGGCCAGGCTGACGGCGCGCCGCCGCTGGCCCGCCCCGTGCGTCCCCGAGGGCGCGCGCAACAGGCGCGCGATGGTGGCCGCGTAGCAGGCCACGGTGACCAGGAACGGCAGCAGGAACAACGCCACGAAGAGCGTGAAGAGGAACACGGCCCACATGGCCACGCTGGGCAGCATCGAGGCCTGCAGGACGTCGAAGCAGGTCACGATGCCCAAGTCCCGGACCGGGTAGGTGAGGTCGGTGCGCGCCAGCGGGGAGAGCGCGGCCAGGAGCGCGCCCCAGGCCAGGGCGCACGCGGCCACGGCGTAGCGGCGCCGGCGCCAGCGCGCGGACGCCAGCGGGTACACGACGCCCAGGTAACGGTCCACGCTGATGCAGGTGATGGTGAGGATGGAGGAGTACATGTTTGCGTAAAAGACGAGCGTCACGGCGGTGCAGAGGCCGGATCCGAACACCCAGTGGTGCCCGTTGCAGTGGTAGTGGATCTGGAAGGGGAGCGCGCTCGCCAGCGCCAGGTCGGTGAGGCTGAGGTTGATCATGAAGATGAGAGACGGGGAGCGCGGTCCCAGGTGCCGGCACAGGACCCAGAGGGACAGGCCGTTCCCGGGGATGCTCACCAGCGCCACCAGGGAGTAGACCACGGGGAGCGCCACGGCGATGGCCGGGTTGCGCAGCATCTGGAGGGTCGCGTTGTCCGGGCGCGTCATGTTGATGTCCATCGTGGCTGGCTGAGGGCGCGCGCGGGGACCCCCTTGGCGAGGGCGCGCGGGCGGGGATCTTCTTGGCGAGGGCGCGCGCTCTGGTGCGGGGGCGCGATCTGAAAGGGAAAGGATACAGGAGTGACGGGTGAACGTGGAACCAGGAGGAAAGGGTTCGATTCCCCGGCCCCCGCGGGTACCCCTGGCGAGGGCGTGCGCAGGGGGCGCAAGCGAGCGGGGACCCCCTTGGCGAGGGCGCGCAACCCTGGCTGGAGAGGGCGCGCAATCCTGGCTAGGGCGCGCGTTCTGTGGGCGATCTGAAAGGGAAAGGATAGAGGAATAAGAGGCGGCTCAGTGGATAGAGGAACCAGGAGGAAAGGGTTCGATTCCCCGCCCCCCGCGGGTATCCCTGGCGAGGGCGCACAATCCTGGCTGGCTAGGGCGCACGGGTACCCCCCTGGCGAGGGCGCGCTCTGTGCGGCTCAGTGGATAGAGCGTGGACCCAGGAACCAGGAGGAAAGGGTTCGATTCCCCGCCCACCGCGGGTACTCCTGGCGAGGGCGCACAATCCTGGCTGGCTAGGGTGCACAGGTACACCCCCCTGGCGAGGGAGCACGGGTACCCCCCTAGCGAGGGTGCGCTCTGTGCGGCTCAGTGGATAGAGCGTGGACCCAGGAACCAGGAGGAAAGGGTTCGATTCCTGGGCCCCCGCGGGTACCCCTGGCGAGGGCGCGCGCAGGGGGCGCAAGCGGGCGGGGACCCCCTTGACGAGGGCGCGCAATCCTGGCTGGAGAGGGCGCGCGCTCTGTGGGGCGATCTGAAAGGGAAAGGGTACAGGAGTGAGGGGTTCAGTGTGGTTCATCATGGATGTTTCTCTCTCTCTCTCTCTCTCTCTCTCTCTCTCTCTCTCTCTCTCTTTCCTTTTCTCTCTGAAATCAATAAAAAATATCCTTTTTTTTTTTTTTTTAAGAAGTAAGCCAAAACCGGTGTGGCTCAGTGGATAGAGCGTCGGCTTGGGGACGGAAGGGTCCCGGGTTCGATTCCCAGTCAAGGGCATGGGCCTTGGGGGCGGGCACATCCCCAGTGGGGGGGCGCGCAGGAGGCAGCTGATCGATGACTCTCTCTCATCGATGTTTCTAACTCTCTCTCTCTCTCCCTTCCTCTCTGTAAGAAAATCAATAAAATATATATATTTTTTAAAAAATAAAAAAATAAATTAAAAAATCTTTATGAAAAGGAGTGGGGTGCTCCCCGGAGTAGCTGCCCGCCCCCCACGCCCCCCATAACACCATCCAGCACAGACCGGGGACCCCAAACCCGCCCTGGGCTGGGGTTCGAGGGACGAGTCCTCCAGCTGCCAATCAGATCCATCCAGAGGGAGGCTGGTCGGAGGGGGGATTGGGGTGAGGGGAGTGGGGGGAAGGGGGTTCATCCTGGAGCCAAATGGGCCCCCCATGTCCGTCACCCCATCTGCTATACCCTCCCCCCCCCCCCCCGAGGCGAGTCTCGTCCCGGGGGCCAAACCCCGTGCAACAAGGATGTTTCTCAAACTGCCTGCCCCGGGGCACCCCTCCCAATTGGCGAGTTTCGATCTGAGTGTTGCGCGCGCGTCCGCCCACGCGTCTGCCCGCCCAGGTGCGGCTGCGAGGATCCTGCGGAGAGGGGGGCGGCACCAGGGGCCTTGCTTCCCTCCTTTCTGTCTTTTTTTCCTTCTCTCTATTTTTCTTTCTTTCTTTCTTTCTTTCGTTCTTTCTTTCTTTCTTTCTTTCTTTCTTTCTCTCTTTCTTTCTTTCTTTCTTTCTTTCTTTCTTTCTTTCTTTCTTTCTTTCTTTCTTTTGTCTTTTTCCCTCCTTCCTTCTTTCCTTCCTTCCTTCCTTCCTTCCACCTTCCTTCCTTCCTTCCTTCCTTCCTTCCTTCCTTCCTTCCTTCCTTCCTTCCTTCCTTCTTTCTTTCTTTCTTTCTTTCTCTTTCTTTCTTTCTTTCTCTCTGGCTCTATTTTCTTTATTCTCTCTCTCTCTCTCTCTCTCTCTCTCTCTCTCTCTCTCTCTCTCTCTCTCTCTCTCTTTCTCTCTCTCTCTGTCTGTCTCTCTTTCTTTCTCTCTCTCTCCTTTCTTTCTTTCTTTCTTTCTTTCTTTCTTTCTTTCTTTCTTTCTTTCTTTCTTTCTTTCTCTCTTTCTTTCTTTCTCCTTTCTGTCTTTCTGTCTTTCTTTTTCTCTTTCTCTCTCTCTCTCTTTTCTTTCTCTCTGGCTCTATTTTCTTTCTTTCTTTATTCTCTCTCTCTCTTTCTCTCTCTCTCTCTGTCTCTCTTTCTTTCTCTCTCTCTCCTTTCTCTTTCTTTCTTTCTTTCTTTCTTTCTCTTTCTTTCTGTCTTTCTGTCTTTCTTTTTCTCTTTCTCTCTCTCTCTTTTCTTTCTCTCTGGCTCTATTTTCTTTCTTTCTTTATTCTCTCTCTCTCTCTCTCTCTCTCTCTCTCTCTCTCTCTCTCTCTCTGTCTCTGTCTCTCTTTCTTTCTCTCTCTTTCTCTCTCTCCTTTCTTTCTCTCTTTCTATCTTTCTTTTTTTAAAAAAATATATTTTATTGATCTGGGGGAGATAATAGATCAACCAAAAAACTTGTATACACGCCTATAAGTACAACCAATGGGACATAAAACTCTGGGGAGGGAGGGGATGGATGGGAGGGGAGGGGGCCATGATAAAGTATGTACACAGAGAATAATTTAATTTAAAAATGTAAAAAATATATATATTTTTATTGATTTTTTTTTTACAGAGAGGAAGGGAGAGGGAGAGAGAGAGAGAATCACTGACCAGCTGCCTCCTGTGCGCCCCCCACTGGGGATGTGCCCTCAGCCACCCAGGCCCATGCCCTTGACCGGGAATCGAACCCGGGACCCTTCCGTCCGCAGGCCGACGCTCTACCCACTGAGCCACACCGGTTTGGGAAATAAAATATATTTTTAAAAATGGCAGAGTTCGCCGAAACCGGTGCGGCTCCGTGGACAGAGCCTCGGCCTGCGGACGGGAGGGTCCCGGGTTCGATTCCCGGTCAAGGGCATGGACCTCGGTGGCTGAGGGCACATCCCCAGTGGGGGGCGTGCGGGAGGCAGCTGATCGATGATTCTCTCTCATCATCAATGTTTCTAGCTCTCTCTCTCCCTCTCACTTCCTCTCTGTAAAAAAAAATCAATAAAATATATATATATTTTTTTTTTTAAAAAATCCCCCAAACGGCGGATTTGGTGGCCACACCCACAGACGGCGGAGCCGCACGGAAACGACAGGTGCAGGCAAGTCGCGTGCGTGGCTCCTGGCAGATCTGAGAGTGCATTCGGCCCACGTCCCCTCTCCTCTCTCTCTCTCTCTCTCTCTCTCTCTCTCTCTCTCTCTCTCAACGGCTCTCGGGAGGGTTCATTTGCATCCCGTGCGGCTCCCCGGTTCAAAGGCTGCCGCTCAGATGGTTTTGATTCTTTAAAAAAATAGATATTTTTTATGTGAGGGGTTTTTTTTGTGTGTGTTTTTTGTTTTTTTGCAGAGAGGAAGGGAGAGGGAGAGACAGATAGAAACACTGATGATGAAAGAGAATCATGGACCAGCCGCCTCCCGCGCGCCCCCCACTGGGGATGTGCCCTCAGCCACCCAGGCCCATGCCCTGGACCGGGAATCGAACCCGGGACCCTTCCGTCCGCAGGCCGAGGCTCTATCCACTGAGCAAGTTTCTGTATATATTTTTTAATCCTGACTCCAGGATATTTTTTCATTGCTTTATAGAGAGACAGAAGGAAAGAGAGAGAGAGAAAGAGAGAGAGAGAGAGAGAGAGAGAGAGAGAGAGAGAGAGAGAGAGAGAGAGACATCAATGTGGACAGAAAGAAACATCTATCCATGCCCTTGACCCGGGAACCCAACCTTTACTTCCTGCTTCCTAAGCCAACGCTCTAACCACTGAGCAACACGGGTCTGACACCATCCCACTCCCTTAAAGGGCACCTGCCCGGCTCTCAGCATTTCCATCAGCATTTTCCATCTTTGTAGGCCTGAGGCACCCACCCATCCACCCATCCATCCACCCACCCATCCATCCACCCATCCATCCATTCATCCACCCATCCATCCACCCACCCATCCATCCATCCATCCATCCATCCACCCACCCATCCATCCACCCATCCACCCATCCACCCACCCACCCACCCACCCATCCACCCATCCACCCATCCACCCATCCACCCACCCATCCATCCATCCATCCACCCATCAACCCATCCATCCATCCATCCACCCATCCATCCATCCACCCATCCACCCATCCATCCACCCATCCACCCATCCATCCACCCATCCACCCACCCATCCATCCATCCACCCACCCATCCACCCATCCACCCACCCATCCATCCACCCATCCACCCATCCATCCACCCACCCATCCACCCATCCATCCACCCATCCACCCACCCATCCACCCACCCACCCATCCATCCACCCACCCATCCATCCATCCACCCACCCACCCATCCACCCATCCACCCATCCATCCACCCATCCATCCACCCATCCACCCATCCATCCCACTGACGGGAATCGAACCTGGGATCCTTCTGTCCGCAGGCCGACGCTCTATCCACTGAGCCACCCCGGCTCCAACTGCTGAGCCACCCCGGCCCTAACCACTGAGCCACCCCACTGGCTCTAACCACTGAGCCACCCCGGCTCCGACCACTGAGCCTCACCGGCGCTGACCGTGGAGCCACGCCTGCGCTAACCATCCTACCACACCGGCCCCTGACCCCTGGGTCGCATCAGCTCTAACCGCTGAGCGCACCCCGACTCTAACCATTGGGCCACCCTGGCTCTAACCACTGAGCCACCCCGGCTCTGACCGCTGGGCCCAATCCGGCTCTAACCACTGAGCCACCCCGGCTCTAACCACTGACCCATCCCGGCTCCGACCACTGAGCCACCCCGGCTCTGACCGCTGGGCCCAATCCGGCTCTAACCACTGAGCCACCCCGGCTCTATCCACTGACCCATCCCGGCTCCGACCACTGAGCCACCCCGGCTCTATCCACTGACCCATCCCGGCTCCGACCACTGAGCCACCCCGGCTCTGACCGCTGGGCCCAATCCGGCTCTAACCACTGAGCCACCCCGGCCCTGACTGCCGAGCCGTCCTGGCGCTGACCATTGAGCCACGCCTGCGCTAACCATTCGACCACACCGGACCCTGACCACTGGGTCCCCCCGGCTCTGACCGCTGGGCCCACCCCGGCTCTAACCACTGAGCCACCCCGACTCTAACCATTGAGCCACCCTGACTTTAACCGCTGAGCCCACACCGGCTCCGACCACTGAGCCATCCGGCTCCAGTCATTAAGGGACCCCGGCTCTGACCGCTGAGCCACCCCGGCCCTGACCACTGAGCCACCCCGGCTCCGACCGCTGAGCAACCCCACCCCGGCTCTAACTGCTGACCCATCCCGGCTCTTACCACAGAGCAAATCCCAGCCCTAACCACTGAGCCACCCCGGCT
>OY882879.1:105939088-105944088 GCA_963693515.1 Pipistrellus nathusii | reverse complement strand
TCTCTCTCATTTGCATGGATTGTTCAGAAATGGCAGCGGCAGGTGCGCCGAGTTTATTTAAAAGGCGGTCACGCTCGGGGGACGGACACCTTGTGATGTGTTTTGTTTTGTTTTTTTAAAAAAAATATATATATACACCCGGGGCGGCCGGAGGAGGGGGGTCTCTGAGCGCAGAGCCGTCCGGCCGCCCCGGGTCCGTCCTGCGGGATAAAAGGCGAATGACAGGCACAGGGTCCCCTCGACCGGGAGTCCGACCGGCAGGCAGGCCGGCCGGCCGCCCACGGCCCCGCCCCCTGGCCAGGACGGCCGGACCCCACCCAGGCACGGGTTCAGGCACCGGGCCTGTAATATATATATTAAAATATATTAAAAATACACTGAGTGGCCAGATTATTATGCATCCATCCATCCATTCATCTATCCATCCTTCCATCCATTCAACCACCCAACAACCCAACCACTCATCCATCTGTCCATCCATTCTTCCACCCATCCACACATCCATCCACCCATCCATCCATCCATCCATCCATCCATCCATCCATCCATCCATCCATCCATCCATCCATCTACCCATCCATCCACCCATCCATCCACCCATCCATCCACCCATCCACCGATCCATCCACCCATCCATCCACCCATCCATCCATCCATCCACCCATCCATCCATCCATCCATCCATCCATCCATCCATCCACCCACCCATCCATCCACCCACCCATCCATCCACCCATCTACCCATCCACCCATCCATCCATCCATCCACCCATCCATCCATCCACCCAGCCACCCACCCATCCACCCATCCATCCACCCATCCATCCACCCATCCACCCATCCATCCATCCATCCATCCATCCATCCATCCATCCATCCACCCATCCATCCATCCATCCATCCATCCATCCATCCATCCATCCATCCATCCATCCATCCACCCATCCATCCACCCATCCATCCACCCATCCACCCATCCATCCATCCATCCATCCATCCATCCATCCATCCATCCATCCATCCATCCACCCACCCACCCATCCATCCACCCATCCTTCGCCCTCCTGCCCCAGGGCGCGCTGGGACCCCCGCGCCCAGCCCCACCCCGTCCGGAGCCCCAAACCACACCAGACTGAACCCAAAACAGAACACACCCGCCCCCCCTCCTTCCTCCTTCCCTCCCCCCCCTCCTCCCCTCCCTCCTCCCCTCCCTCGTCCCCTCTCCCTCCTCCCCTCCCCCCTCCCCTCCCTCCTCCCCTCCCTCCTCCCCTCTCTCCTCCCCTCCCTCCTCCCCTCCCTCCTCCCCTCTCCCTCCTCCCCTCCCTCCTCCCCTCCCTCCTCCCCTCCCTCCTCCCCTCCCTCCTCCCCTCCCTCCTCCCCTCCCAGTTCTGTTTGGAACCAGAAGCAGCCGCCCCTGTGGTTTCTGCTCACGGAACCCCCACCCAACCCCCTTCCTTGGCGCCTTAGAGGGAATTCCCAAGGGGGTACCCCCTCCGCCAGGCCAGGGCCGACCCCCCCCCCTAATTGGCTCAACCCACACCCACACCCACACCCACACCCACACCCACACCCACACCCACACCCCTGATGGGGACGGTTTGGAAAAGGGACCAAGAAGCTGGCTTTGGACGCAAATCTCGCGCCAAAAAGAGTGTCCATGGGTATTTTTTTTTTATTAAAAATAAAAAGATATATTTTAGCCCTGGCTGGTGTGGCTCAGTGGGCAGAGCCGTCGGCCTGCGGACGGAAGGGTCCCGGGTTCGATTCCTGGTCATGGGCATGGGCCTGGGTGGCTGAGGGCACATCCCCGGTTGGGGGCGTGCAGGAGGCAGCGGATCGATGGTTCTCTCTCATCATCGATGTTTCTCACTCTCTATCCCTCTCCCTTCCTCTCTGTACAAAATCAATAACATATATATATATATTTTTATTATTTTTAAAAATATATATTTTATTGATTTTGTACAGAGAGGAAGGGAGACAGATAGAAAGCTAGAAACATCGATGAGAGAGAAACATCCATCCGCTGCCTCCTGCACGCCCCCCACCGGGGATGTGCCCGCCCCCAAGGTCCATGCCCTTGACCGGGAATCGAACCCGGGACCTTTCAGTCCCCAGGCCGACGCTCTATCCATTGAGCCAAACCGGTTTCGGCAATATATATATATATATATATTTTTTTTTTTTAAAAAAGATCTAATTTATTGATTTCTTACAGAGAGGAAGGGAGACAGAAAGTTAGAAACATCGATGAGAGAGAGTCATCGATCAGCTGCCTCCCGCACGCCCCCCACTGGGGATGTGCCCTCAGCCACCGAGGTGCATGCCCTTGACCGGGAATCGAACCCGGGACCCTTCCGTCCGCAGACCAAGGCTCTACCCACTGAACCGCACCGGCTTCGGCTGTCCAAGGGTCTTACACCCTCAGGTGCCCAGCAGCCTGATGGATTGACACAGACTCACTCTCTCCCTCTGGCGGTGAGTGAAGGAAACTGCTAGCCAGGTGCCTCTCCCTAAGGGATTTTTTTTAAAAAAATATTTTTTAAATTGATTTTTAAAAATTATATATATAGAAATATTTTTTATTGATTTTACAGAGAGCAAAGCAGAGGGGTAGAGAGTTAGAAATATCGATGAGAGAGAATCATGGATCAGCTGCCTCCTGCACGCCCCCCACTGGGGATGTGCCCTCAGCCACCGAGGCCCATGCCCTTGACCGGGAAATCGAACCCGGGACCCTTCCGTCTGCAGGCTGACGCTCTACCCACTAAGTCACACCAGTTACGGCAGGGATTTTTTTTTTTTTTAAATAGATATTTTTATTGATTTCAGAGAGGAAAAAGGAGAGAGAGAGAGAGAGAAACATCAATGAGAGAGGAAATCATGGAACGGCTGCCTCCTGCACACCCCAGCTAAGCGAGCCCTAGACCAACTCGAACCCGGATTGACGCTCTATCCACTGACCCAAACCAGCCAGGGCTCCACTGAAAGGTCCCGGGTTCGATTCCCGGTCAAGGGCATGGACCTTGGGGGCGGGCACATCCCCAGTGGGGGGCGTGCAGGAGGCAGCTAGTCGATGCTTCTCTCTCATTGATGTTTCTAGCTCTCTATCCCTCTCCCTTCCTCTCTGTAAAAAATCAATAAAATATATATGTAAACATTTTTTATTAATTAAAAAAACTTTTTTTATTGATTTTTTTTTTTTTTACAGAGAGGAAGGGAGATCGATGGAGAAAGGTAGAAACATCCATGACATATATATTTTTAAAAAATTGCCGAAACTGGTGTTGCTCAGTGGATAGAGCGTCGGCCTGCTGGATGGAAGGGTCTCGGGTTCGATTCCCGGTCAAGGGCACGGACCTCGGTGGCTGAGGGCACATCCCCAGTGGGGGGCGTGCAGGAGGCGGCTGATGGATGTTTCTCTCTCATCATTGATGTTTCTAACTCTCTATCCCTGTCCCTTCCTCTCTCTCTCTCTCTCTCTTTATTTATTTATTTTTTTTTAAAGAAGCAATAAAATCTATTTTAAAAATTGCCGAAACCGGTCAAGGGCATGGACCTGGGTGGCGGGCACATCCCCGGTGCAGACTGTGCAGGAGGCAGCTGGTGGATGTTTCTCTCTCATCATCTCTGTTTCTAGCTCGCTCTCCCTCTCCCTTCCTCTCTGTAAAAAAAAAAAATAAAATAAAAATAAAATCAATAAAATATAAAATAGTTTAAGTTATAGAGATAGAGAGAGGTGATCTATATCCGTGGTCTAGATTCCTGTTAACATATATATTAATATATATTTATATATTTTTTAAATAAAAAAAGGAAATAAAAAAAACAAACAAAAACCACCAAGCAAAGGAAACCTCACTCACCTGGCTATTGCACGTCTGAAAATCTGCTCGGCCCCGAGACTCAGCGGGGAGTGGAGAGAGGGCTGGGATCCGGGGTCTCAGGACATGGGGGGGGGGCGCTGCTGGGGCTGCAGGGGGGAGGCCAGCCAGCTGTCCGTCCGTCCGTCCGTCCGACCGACTGACCGTCCCTCTGTCTGTCCGCCCGCCCGCCCGTTCCTGCATCTGCATCAGCCCCCTCGCTCTCCGGTGCCCTCCCTCCTGGGGGCTGGCTGCACACGATGCAAATGTGGGGCCTCCCCCCCAAAAAAAAAACGAGGTGGGGAGAGGCACACACACACAGAGAGAGAGAGAGAGAGAGAGAGAGAGAGAGAGAGAGGGAGGGGTGGGGAGGTGGGTGCAGGAGGAAACCGAGTGGAGTTTCCTGTCTCAACTGTCTTGAGGGTGAACCTGCAGAGGGGGGAGGAGGTGGAGGAGGAGGAGGAGGAGAAGGAGGAGGAGGAGGAGGAAGGGGACCTGCTACTGTGTGTCCCCGAAAATAAGACCTCGGTCCAGGTTTCCTTCTGAGTGAAATAGACGGGGCACCCCCCCCGAAAATAAGGCCACCTGCCCCCCATCCGCCCCACCTAGGCTAAGCATGAGAGATCGGGTCCACTGATTCTGAAAGAAACAGAGTCACAAGTCATTGACCGGGAAGCCCAAACCGGGGCGGCTCAGTGGGCAGAGCCGTCGGCCTGCTGGACGGAAGGGTCCCGGGTTCGATTCCCGGTCAAAGGCATGGACCTGGGTGGCTGAGGGCACATCCCCAGTGGGGGGCGTGCAAGAGGCAGCTGATCGATGATTCTCTCTCATCGATGTTTCTGACTCTCTCTCCCTCTCCCTTCCTCTCTGTGTAAAATCAATAAAATATATTTTAAAAAATAAATAAATAAAAACAATTTCCCTGAAGATCTCTTCTTTAAGAAAGAAAGAAAGAAAGAAAGAAAGAAAGAAAGAAAGAAAGAACGAACAAACGAAAGAAAGAAAGAAAGAAAGAAAGAAAGAAAGAAAGAAAGAAAGAAAGAAAGAAAGAAAGAAAGAAATTCGCCAGGAAATCCAGGAATTGGACGGTGAGGCTGAGGTTCCAGAAGAGGATGATTACCTGATGGTCATGGAATC
>OY882879.1:105911588-105931588 GCA_963693515.1 Pipistrellus nathusii | reverse complement strand
TATAGTGACAGACATTTATAATGAAATATTTGTATTTATATTCAGTGGCCTAGCTCTATTTTCTAGGATATATATAGGAACAAATATGTATAATTCAATATATTTATATCAATGGCATAGCTCTATGATCTAGGATATGTAGTAACAAACAAGTATAATTGAATATTTATATTATATTATATTATATTTATACTTATATTTATATTTATATTTATATTTATATTTATATTTATATTTATATTTATATTCAATGCCATAGCTCTATGATCTAGGATGTATAGTAACAAACATTTATAATGAAATATTTGTATTTATATTCAGTGACATAGCTCTATTATCTAGGATATATAGTAACAAATATGTATAATTAAATATATTTATATCAATGGCATAGCTCTATGATCTAGGATATGTAGTAACAAACAAGTATAATTGAATATCTATATTATATTTATATTTATATTATATTTATATTTATATTATTTATATTTATATTATTTATATTTATATTTATATTTATATTTATATTTATATTTATATTTATATTCAATGCCATAGCTCTACGATCTAGGATGCATAGTAACAAACATTTATCACTAAATATTTTTATTTAATCGCATAGCTCTGTGTATAGTAACAAATGGATGTATAGTAACAAACATTTATAGTAAATATTTATATGTATATTCAATGGCGTAGCTCTGTTATCTAGGATGTACAGTAACACGCATTTATAATTAAGTATTTATATTTATAAACCATTGCATCGCTCTATGTATGGTAACAAGTGGATGCATCGTAACACATATTTATAATTAAGTACTTATATTTATATTCAATGGCATAGCTCTATGATCTAGGATACGTAGTAACAATCGTTTATAATGAAATATTTGTATTTATATTCAGTGGCCTAGCTCTATTTTCTAGGATATATATAGGAACACATATTTATAATTCAATATATTTCTATCAATGGCCTAGCTCTATAATCTAAGATGTAAACATTTACAATTAAATATTTATAGTTATAATTCAGTGGCATAGCTCTGTGATCTAGGATGCGTAGTAACAAACAAGTATATTGAATATATATTTATATTTATATTTATATTTATATTTATATTTATATTTATATTTATATTTATGTTTATATTCAATGCCATAGCTCTATGGTCTAGGATGTATAGTAACAAGTAAATATTTATATGTATATTCAATGGCGTAGCTCTGTTATCTAGGATGTACAGTAACACGCATTTATAATTAAGTATTTATATTTATAAACCATTGCATCGCTCTATGTATGGTAACAAGTGGATGCATAGGAACAAATATTTATAATTCAATATATTTATATCAATGGCCTAGCTCTATAATCTAAGATGTAAACATTTACAATTAAATATTTATATTTATAATTCAATGGCATAGTTCTATGATCCAGGATGCGTAGTAACAAACAAGTATAATTGAATATATTTATATTATTTATATTTATGTTTATATTTATGTTTATATTTATGTTTATATTTATATTTATATTCAATGCCATCGCTCTATGATCTAGGATGTACAGTAACAAACATTTATAACTAAATATTTATGTCTATTCCATGGCATAGCTCTGTGTACAGTGACAGATGGCTGTATAGTAACAGATATGTATAATTAAATATCTATATCCAATTGCACATGGGCCTATTACCCAGGATGCATGCATGCAATAATAACAAATGAACGGCGAGATGATAAATAATTCACAGTGAGTGTGCGTGGCTGTGAGATATGTGATTATCGCGGTAATTTAGGCGCGAACACCACGCCCTTAGCCTCTTAAAGGGGCCGCGTGCCCACCGGGGCCCCGCAGGTGAGCCACCTGCACCGCCTGGGTGCGGGCGGGGGCGAGCCCGCGCACGCGCACGCGCACTGCGGAGCCGGATCCGGCCCCGCCCCGACGCGCGGCGCACGCCGGAAGTCCCGCCCTCGTGGGCGTGGCCGGGCTGGTGAGGAGAAACCTGGAGCCGCCGCGCGTCGGGCCCGCGCGCCGGAAGCGGAAGCGCGTCACGGGGGCGGGCAACGGCGTCCCGTCGGGGGCACTTCCGGCGGACGGCTGAGGAGGCTCCGGCGGGAGGCGGCGGGCGGACGGACGGCGGCGGCGAGCGGGGCGCGGGGCGCGGCGGCGGCGGCGGGGGACGCGGCGGAGGCCCAGGCCGGTGAGCGCCGCCCGCGCCGCCCGCTCCAGGGGCGCCGGGGCCGGGCCGGAAGGGGCGGGGGCCGCGGGGCGGGGGTCGCGGCCGGGGGCCGGGCCGGAGGGGAGGGGTCGAGGGGTCACCGGGCGCGGGTCACGGGTCGGGGCCGGGGTCGGGGATCGAAGGCCGGGAGTTGGGGGTCGGGGGTCACCGGGTCAGGGTTCGGGGGCCGGGAGTTGGGGGGCGGGGATCACCGGGCCGCGGGTCAGAGGTCGGGGCCGGGGTCAGGGGGCGGGGACGGGGAGTTGGGGGGTTGGGGGTCACCGGGCCGCGGGTCAGAGGTCGGGGCCGGGGTCAGGGGGCGGGGTCGGGGATCGAGGGCCGGGTGTTGGGGGCCCGGGGTCACCGGGTCAGGGGTCGGGGGACGGGAGTTGAGGGTCGGGGGTCACCGGGTCAGGGGTCGGGGGCTGGGAGCTGGGGGCGGGGGTCACCGGGCCGGGAGTTGGGGGTCACCGGTTCACAGGTCAGAGGTCAGGGCCGGGCCGGGCCGGAGGGGAGCGGTTCAGGGGTCACCGGGTCGGGAGTTGGGGTTCCGGGCCGGGAGTTGGGGGCGGGGGGCGGGGTCGGGGCCTGAGGGGAGGGGTCGAGGGGGTCACCGGGCCGGAAGGGGCGGGGCTCAGGGGTCACTGGGCCGGAGTGGGGTTCGGGGGCGTGAGTTGGGGGCGGGGTCACCAGGTCGGAGGCTGCGGGGGCCGGAGGGGAGGCGGCGAGGGGTCACCGGGCGGGGGTCAGAGGTCGGGGCCGGGCCGGAGGGGAGGGGTTCAGGGGTCACCGGGCGGGGGTGGGGCCGGGAGTCGGGGTTCGGGGCCGGGAGTCGGGGTTCAGGGGCCTGGAGTTGGGGGTTCGGAGCCGGGAGTTGGGGTTCGGGCCCGGGAGTCGGGGCCAGGGCCGGGAGTCGGGGTTCGGGGCCGGGAATCGGGGGCCGAGGGCCGGGGGTTTGGGGCCGGGGGTTCGGGGCCGGGAGTCGGGGTTCGGGGCCGGGAGTCGGGGTTCAGGGGCCGGGAGTCGGGGTTCAGGGGCCGGGAGTTGGGGGTTCGGAGTCGGGAGTTGGGGTTCGGGGCCGGGAGTCGGGGTTCGGGGTTCGGAGAGTGTTGGGGGGCGGGGCCGGGAGTCGGGGTTCGGGGCCGGGAGTCGGGGTTCGGGGCCGGGAGTTGGGGTTCGGGGCCGGGAGTCGGGGTTCGGGGCCGGGAGTCGGGGGCGGGGCTGGGAATCGGGGGACGGGGGCCGGGGGTTCGGGGCCGGGGGTTCGGGGCCGGGAGTTGGGGGCGGGGCCGGGGCTGGGAGAGTGTGTGGGGGGGGGGCTGGCACAGGAGGCCTGTGGGTCCTGAGGGTTCTGGGGGGCCGGGGCACTAAGGGCCTTGGGCTGGGGGTGCTGAGGGCCTGGGGTTAGGGGTACAGAGTGAGGGTTTAGGGGGGCCAGGGGTTGGGGTACAGAGTGAGGGTTTAGGGGGGGCCTGGGGTTAGGGGTACAGAGTGAGGGTTAGGGGTACAGAGTGAGGGTTTAGGGGGGTCTGGGGGTTTGGGGTACAGAGTGAGGGTCTAGGGGGTCACCCTGTCTCCATGGCAACCCCACAGCCGCCCCCCCAGACCTCAACACCCTACCCTGACCCTCCAGAACCCCGCCTCCGCCTCTGACCCCTGACCCCAGGCTCCCAGGACCCCAAAGACCCTCAGCACCCCCTAAATATGTAAATATTTAAAATTTAAATATGTAAATGTGTAAAGATATAAATATTTAAAATTTAAATATGTAAATATGTAAATGTGTAAATATCTGGTGGATCTCAGAGAGGAAACGGGGGAGAGACATCCAGGAGGAGAGAGTCCCGGCCCGGCCGCCCCGGGGACCCCGCGGGCCTGTGCCCTGGGCCTCGCAGGGACCCTGCCGTCCACAGGCCGGCGCTCTATCCGCTGGCCACACCGGCCAGGGCGTGCGTGCGTCTGTGTGTGTGTGTGTCTGTGTGTCTGTGTGTGTGTGTCTGTGTGTGTGTCTGTGCGTGTGTGTGTGTCTGTGTGTGAGTGTGTGCGCGCGTGTGTGTTTGTGCGTGTGTATGTGTGTCTGTGTGTGTGTACGTGTGTGTGTTTCTGTGTGTCTGCGTGTGTGTGTGCGCGCGCGTGTGCCTGTGCGTGTGTGCGCGCGCGTGTGTGTCTGTGTGTGTGTGTGCGTGTGTGTCTGTGTGTGTGTTTGTGTCTGCGTGTGTGTGCGTCTGCATGTGTGTGTGTGTGTGTGTGAGTGTGTGTGTGTCTGTGTGTGTGTGTGCGCGCGTGTGTGTCTGTGCGTGTGTGTCTGCGTGTGTGTGTCTGCGTGTGTACGTGTGTGAGTGTGTTTCTCTGTGTGTGCATGTGTGTGCATGTGTGTCTTTGTGTGTACGTGTGTGAGTGTGTTTGTGCGTGCGTGCGTGTGTGTGCGTGCGCGTGTCTGTGCGCGCGTGTGTGCCTGTGTGTGTGTGCCTGTGTGTGCATGTGTGTGTCTGTGTGTTTATGTCTGCGTGTGTGTGTGCGTCTGCATGTGTGTGTGCGTTTGTGTGTGTGTGTGTGCGTGTGTGTGTGTGCGCGCACGTGTGTGTGTATGTGTGTGTGTCTGCGTGCGTGTGTGTGTGTGAGTGTGTGTCTGTCTGTGTGTGTGTCTGTGTGAGTGTGTGTGTGCGTGTGTGTGTGTGTGTGTGTGTGTGTGGTTAATCCTCACCCAAGTCTGTATGTTCCCGCTGATGTTGAGAGCGAGAGTGGAGGGAGGGGAAGGGGCAGAGAGAAGTCCATGCCCTTGACTTTTTTTTTTTTTTAATAAATATATTTTATTGATTTTTTTTACAGAGAGGAAGGGAGAGGGAGAGAGAGTCAGAAACATCGATGATGAGAGAGAATCACTGACCAGCCGCCTCCTGCACGCCCCCCACTGGGGATGTGCCCTCAGCCACCCAGGCCCATGCCCTTGACCGGGAATCGAACCCGGGACCCTTCCGTCCGCAGGCCGACGCTCTGCCCACTGAGCCACACTGGCTTTGGCTGTGTGTGTGTTTTGTTTTTTTTTGTTTTTTTAATATATTTTGTTGATTTTTTTACAGAGAGGAAGGGAGAGGGAGAGAAACATTGACCAGCCGCCTCCTGCACGCCCCCCACTGTGGATGTGCCCACCATCGAGGCCCCTGCCCTTGACCGGGAATCGAACCCGGGACCTTTCCGTCTGCAGCCGACGCTCTATCCACTGAGCCACACTGGTTTGGGCCCCAAATCTATATTAAAAAAAAACCAAAAAAAAAACAACACACGCCTGGGACCGGTGTGGCTCAATGGATAGAGCGCCGGCCTGCGGACGGAAAGGTCCCGGGTTTGATTCCCGGCCAAGGCCATGGGCCTTGGTGGCGGGCACATCCCCAGTGGGGGGCATGCAGGAGGCTGCTGATCGATGACCCTCTCTCATCCATGTTTCTAGCTCTCTCTCCCTCTCCCTTCCTCTGTGTACAAAATCAATAAAATATACAAATATAAAAAAAAAATAAAAAACCACGCGCGCGCGCACAGGACACTGACCCCGCCCTCTGCCCGTCTCAGGCCCCCCCGCGGCGGTGGCGATGGCCGCGGCCACCATCGTGCACGACACCTCGGAGGCGGTGGAGCTGTGCCCGGCCTACGGCCTGTACCTCAAGCCCATCACCAAGATGACCATCAGCGTGGCGCTGCCGCAGCTCAAGCAGCCGGGCAAGTCCATCTCCAACTGGGAGGTGATGGAGCGACTCAAGGCCATGGTGCAGCACCACCAGTTCTCGGCGCTGCGCATCGCCAAGAGCACCATGGACTTCGTGCGCTTCGAGGGCGAGGTGGAGAACCGCGCGCTGGTCAGGGCCTTCCTGGCCTGCCTGGACGGCAAGACCATCAAGCTGAGCGGCTTCTCCGACGCCCTGAGGGTGCGCGCCGCCGAGTTCAAGATCGACTTCCCCACGCGCCACGACTGGGACTCCTTCTTCCGCGACGCCAAGGACATGAACGAGACGCTGCCCGGCGAGCGGCCCGACACCATCCACCTGGAGGGGCTGCCCTGCCGCTGGTTCGCGCGCCGGGAGGCCGGCGGGGGCGGCGGGGGCGGCGGCGGGGCCGGCGGCGGGGGCGGCGCCGAGCGCCCCAGCGAGGACGTGCTGGTGCGCGTGTTCGAGCGCTTCGGCGCCATCCGCCACGTGGACATCCCCATGCTGGACCCCTACCGCGAGGAGATGACGGGCCGCAACTTCCACACCTTCAGCTTCGGCGGCCACCTCAACTTCGAGGCCTACGTGCAGTACCGCGAGTACGCCGGCTTCGTGCGGGCCATGGGCGCTCTGCGCGGCATGAAGCTCATGCACAAGGGCGAGGACGGCAAGGCGGTGGCCTGCAACATCAAGGTGAGCCGCGGGGGGCTCCCGCGGGCCGGGGCGGGGGCTCCGCAGCCTGCTCCACCCCGCAGCCTGCACCCCGAAATCATGGGCTCAGGCTGGGACAGCGGGATCCCCGCAGCCTGCACCCCGAAATCATGGGCTCTGGCCCGGGGCGGGGGGTCTCCGCAGCCTGCTCCACCCCGCAGCCTGCACCCCGCAGCCTGCACCCCGAAATCATGGGCTCAGGCCCGGGGCGGGCGGGGCGGGGGGGGGGGTCTCCGCAGCCTGCTCCACCCCGTAACCTGCAACCCGTGACCATGGGCTCAGGGCCCGGGGCGGCGGGATCCCCGCAGCCTGCACCCCGTGATCATGGGCTCAGGCCCGGGGCGGGTGGGGCGGGGTCTCCGCAGCCTGCTCCACCCCGTAACCTGCACCCCGAAATCATGGGCTCAGGCCCGGGACGGCGAGATCTCCCGCAGCCTGCACCCCGTAACCTGCACCCCGAAATCATGGGCTCAGGCCCAGGACGGCGAGATCTCCCGCAGCCTGCACCGCCTGTAACCTGCACCCCGTGATCATGGGCTCAGGTCCGGGGCGGGCGGGCAGCGGGGTCTCCGTAGCCTGCACCCCCGTAACCTGCACCCCGTGACCATGGGCTCAGGCCCGGGGTGGCGGGGTCTCCCGCAGCCTGCACACACACACCCCCCCCCCCAACCTGCACCCGGTAACCGTGGACACAGGCCCGGGGTGGGCGGGGCCCGGGCCGGGGCAGCAGGATGGTGGGGGCGTGCAGGAGGCAGCTGGTCCATGATTCTCTCTCCTCATGGATGTTTCTATCCCCCGGGGGCAGAAGCAGAAAATTGTCTTGTCAGAGGAGCAACCTTTTATTTATTTTTAAATTATAATTACTATATATATTTCTTATTGATTTTTTTCACAGAGAGGAAGAGAGGGATAGAGAGCCAGAAACATCGACGAGAGAGAATCATCGATCAGCTGCCTCCTGCACGCCCCCCACTGGGGATGTGCCCTCAGCCAGGGCCCATGCCCTTGACCGGAATCGAACCTGGAACCTTTCAGTCTGCAGACCGAGGCTCTATCCACGGAGCCACACCGGTTTCAGCAAAGGAACAACTTTATTTATTTTTTATTTTTTTTATTTTTTAAATATATTTTATTGATTTTACACAGAGAGGAATTGAGAGGGACAGAGAGTTAGAAACATCGATGAGAGAGAATCATCGATCAGCTGCCTCCTGCACACCCCCCACTGGGGATGTGCCCTCAGCCACCCAGGCCCATGCCCTTGACCGGAATCGAACCTGGAACCTTTCAGTCCGCAGTCCGAGGCTCTATCCACGGAGCCACACCGGTTTCGGCAAAGGAACAACTTTTAAAAAAATATATATATACTTGAGTTCTAGCCGGTGTGGCTCCGTGGATAGAGTGTCGGCCTGCAGCCTGAAAGGTCCCGGGTTCGATTCCCAGGTCAAGGGCATGGGCCTTGGTGGCGGGCACATCCCCAGTGGGGGGCGTGCAGGAGGCAGCGGATGGATGATTCTCTCTCATCGGTGTTTCTGACTCTCTCCCCCTCCCTCTCTCTTCCTCTCTGTAAACAAAGTCAATCGAATATATGGATCCATGAGAGAGAACCGTGGGCCTGCTGCCTCCTGCGCGCCCCACCCCGGGGCTCGAACCCGCCGCCTTTCGGACGAAGCTCAGCCACTGAGCCGCGTCCGCTGGGCCCGGGCAGCTTTCTGAGGCTCAGTGAGCGGGAGGGCCGGTGCCTGCCGGTCTGGGGGCCGGGGGCTGGCTCCGGGGGGGGTGGGGGGGGAGGGCCCGTCGCTCTGGCTGGGAGGGGGGTCGGGGGCGGCTCCTGAGAGCCCGGCCGCCGCCGCCCCCGCAGGTCTCCTTCGACTCCACCAAGCACCTGAGCGACGCCTCCATCCGCAAGCGGCAGCTGGAGCGGCAGAAGCTGCAGGAGCTGGAGCGGCAGCGGGAGGAGCAGAAGCGGCGGGAGAAGGAGGCCGAGGAGCGGCAGCGGGCGGAGGAGAGGTGCGCGGCCGTGCGCGCGCCTGGGTGTGTGTGCGTCTGTGCGCGCGCGTGTGTGTGCGCGTGTGCGTGCCCTGCACGTGTGAGCATCTGTGTGCGTGTGCGTTCCTGTGGGTGTGGGCATCTGTGCACGTGTGGGTGTGTGTGCGTGTGCGTGTGTGTGTGTGTGTGTGTGCGCGCGCGTGTGCGTGCCCTGCACGTGTGGGCATCTGTGCGTGTGCGTGTGGGTGTGTGTGGGTGCCTGTGCGCGCGCGCGTGTGTGTGCGTGTGCGTGCCCTGCACGTGTGAGCATCTGTGTGCGTGTGGGTGTGTGTGTGCGTGTGCGTGCCCTGCACGTGTGAGCATCTGTGTGCGTGTGCGTTCCTGTGGGTGTGGGCATCTGTGCACGTGTGGGTGTGTGTGCGTGTGCGTGCCCTGCACGTGTGGGCGTCCGTGAGTGTGTGTGTGGGGGGTATCCGTGCGCGTGTGTGTGCGCATCTGTGTGCGTGTGCGTGTGCGTGGGCATCTGTGTGTGTGTGGGGGGGCATTTGTGCACGTGTGAGTGTGCGTGTGGGTGTGTGTGGTCATCCATGCGCGCGTGTGCGCGGGTGTGGGTGCCCTGCACGTGTGGGCATCCGTGTGCGTGCCTCTGCATGTGTGGGCATCCGTGAGCACACGTGTGTGTCTGTGGGCACCCATGTGCGTGAGCACGTGTGTCTGTGTGTGTGTGTGTCTGTGAGTGTGTGTGTGAGTGTGCACAAGTGTGTGTGTTGCTCCCGGGGATGAGGGAAGAGCCGGGCATGTCGGGGGGAAGAGCCAGGGGGACTTTGGGGGGAAGAGCCACCTGGTGAATCTCAGGAGCCTCGCGAGGAGCTGGGCCGTCCCGCGGCTCTGCCTGTGCTGCCCCTGGGGGCATTTCCCAGGGGTCTTAGCGAGAGAGGGGGGCGGGGGGGGCGGGGATGGCGCCTGCGGCCCCTGGTCAGGGCCCGGTGTCTCCCCGGCCGCCCGCCCCCGGCTATGCGTGCCCCGCCCACCGCGTGTGCGTGCTCCCCGCCCCGGCTGTGCGTCTCTTCCGCCCACGCCCACGGCTGCGTGCCCTCCGCCCCCGCCTTTGTGTGCCCCCGCCCACGGCTCACGGCTGCGTGCTCCCGCCCACGCCTGTACGTCCCCTCCACCCACGCCCACGCTGTGCGTGCCCCCGCCCCCGGCTGTACGTCCGCTCCGCCCACGCTCACGCCTGTGCGTGCCCCTGCCCCCGGCTGTGCGTGCCCCCGCCCACGCGCTGCGTGCCCCCGCCCACGCGCTGTGTGCTGCCGCCCACGCGCTGCGTGCCCACGCCCACGGCTGCGTGCCCCCGCCCACGGCTATACGTCCGCTCCGCCCACGCTCACGCCTGTGCGTGCCCCGCCTACGCCTGTGCGTGCCCGCAGGAAGCAGAAGGAGCTGGAGGAGATGGAGCGCGAGCGGCGGCGGGAGGAGAAGCTGCGGCGGCGGGAGCAGCGGCAGCGGGACCGGGAGCTGCGCCGCAGCCAGAAGAAGCTGGCGAAGCTGCAGGCGGAGGAGCAGCGGCAGCTGCAGGAGAAGGTCCGGCTGGAGGAGCGGCGGCTGCTGCTGGCCCAGCGCAACCTGCAGTCCCTGCGGCTGCTCACCGAGCTGCTGGGCCGCGCCAAGGTACCCGCGGGGCCGCCGGGGTCTGGGCCGCGGGGCCGCTGGGCAGGAGGAAGGGTCCCGCAGAGACTGACAGCCCCGCCGCCGGCACTGCGGGGCGGTTCCTGCCTCAGGAGCCGCCGGAGCTCCGAGTCCGAGTCTCCCGCGCCCAGGCCTCGGGGTGAGGCCGGCGGCCGGGGTGGGGGTGGGGGTGGGGGTGTGTGCTTGTGGCCAGAGCCAGGCCCGCAGGGAGCCCCGGGGCCGGGAGCCGTGCCGGACGCGCAGTCCCTCGGCCCCGCGGACACAGCGCCGGGCCTGCGGGCCACCGGGCCTGGTGCCGGGGCCGCCCCGCGGAGGCCGCACAGCCGAGCCCAGGCCCCGCGCCCCCCTAACCTGTTGTCTGATTACAGTGGCGCTAAGGCCGGGAAGGACCAGGCAGGCCGCCGAGACCGGCAGCTCAGTTCTAATTTCATGGTGAATATTGAAGACACGGACCCGGCCCGGCCCGGCCGGCCTGTGTCTGCGGCGCCGCCTCGCCGCGGGGTGTGCAGCCCGCCCGCGCGGACGCATGACCGGCGGGCGCGGCGGGGACGGGTGTCGCGCCCGGCGCCCCGCGCGCGGGGCGGGTCCGGGCCCCGCTGAGCCGCCCCTCTCCCCGCAGGCGGCCCGGCTGCAGGAGCGGGAGCGGCGGCAGCTGGAGGAGCAGCGGCGGCAGCTGGAGGAGCGGCGGCGGCTGCAGGAGGCCGAGCTGCGGCGCGTGGAGGAGGAGAAGGAGCGCGCGCTGGGCCTGCAGCGCAAGGAGCGGCAGCTGCGGCAGCGCCTGCTGAGCATCCTGCTGAGCCGCCAGGCCGACGGCCCGCAGGCGCCCGGCGAGCTGGGCGTGGCGCCCGCCGACCTGCTGCAGCCCATGCTGGCCATCCTGCAGAGCGTGTCCGCCGCCCAGCTGCTGCCCACGGCGGCCGAGCCCGAGGCCCCGGCCCGCGGCGGCGCGGCGGAGGCCGCCCGGGGCCGGGACCGGGACCGGGACCGCGCGTCCCCCGAGAAGCGGGGCCCGGCCGTGCTGGCCTGCATCCCCGACAACCACCAGCAGCCCAAGGCCGCGCCGCCCGCCGCCTGCGAGCCCGCCGCGCCGCCCCGCAAGGACGCGCTGTCCGAGCTGGACAAGTGCAACCGCGAGCCGGGCGCGCCGGGCGAGGGCCGCGCCCGCGGGGAGCCGGGCGGCGAGGACAGGCGCGCCCGGGAGCAGCGCAGCGGGTCGCGCCGGGCCGGCAGCCGCGAGCCGCGCAAGGAGCGCCGATCGCACAAGAAGCGCTCGCACCCGGACGGCAGCCCCCGGCGGCGCAGCGCCAGCCCCGGCCACGCGCGGCCCCGCCGGTCCCGCAGCCAGGACCGCGCCGGCCGCCGCGAGCGCAGCCGGGAGCGCAGGGCCAGCTCGGGCCGCAAGCGCAGCCGCCACCGCCGCAGCCAGCGGTCCCGCTCCGGCTCCCCGCGGTCCCCGGGCCCGCACCGCAGCGCCTGGGACAGGTAATGCCCGGCCGACCGACCGACCGACCGACCTTCCCGGGAAGATCCGGATCCACTGAGCCTTGGAGCGCGTCCCCGGAGGAGGAGGAGGAGGAGGAGGAGGACGGGCCTGGAGACTTGGCGGATGGCCCTCACCTGGCCGGGCCTCCGCCTGCAGGGACCTGCGGGCCTCGCCGACCCCCACGGACAGCAGCCCCGCAGCCGGGGTGAGAGGTCACCGCGGGGATGCCAGCGGCCGGCACAGGAAGGCCCCGGCCGGCCGCCGGCTCCTGTTCTTGTTTCCATCACTTCCGGTCACTCGGGCCTCGCAGGCCGCTGGGACTCTGGGACGCGGCCCGGACTCAGCAGCTGAGAAGCATCCGCTCCCCCCGCCGGTTCCCGGAAAAGCCGGGGGGGAGAGATGGTTGGTCCCAGGCTGGGTTCCCAGTGAAGGTTCGCGTGTGTGCGTGTTTTTGTTTCGTTTCGTTTTGTTTTTTGTTTTGTTTTCTAAAGAAGCCGGTGTTTTTGCTAAATTATTTTTACTCGGAAACGTTTCTCGCACAGACTCGAGGCCGCGCTGGCTCGCTCCGCTTTTATAATCATCAAACATCGTCGGCTTTTCCCCCCCGGGGGGGGGGGCGGGGGAGGGGGAGAGCGCGCGGAAGCGTTTGCGTTTGGAGAGAAGGGCGTTTGCATTTTTATGGCGAAATAAAATCCTTTTCCAATGAGCCGCCGTGCCGCGTGCTTTGTGGGGAGTTCGTGTTGAGCTGAGCCCTGGTCCAGTGTCTTTGAAACGGGTCGAAGTCGCTTGCTTTTCCTGGAAGCACCGATTGGCTGCGGTGCCTCGCCCCTCCCCTCCGTCCCCCCCAAAGATATTTACACGGAAGGCCCGGGGGACGCAGTGAGTGCACAGGGCGGGGTCCCTCGGCCCGGCCTGCACCCTCTGGCGATCCAGGACCCCTTGGGGGGGTGCCTGACTGTGGGTTTAGGCCCGCAGGGATGGATGGGGTCTTAGCCGGCATTCGGGCAACCCTGTCGCAATCCGGGGGTGGCTGGCTGGCTCTTTACCATTGGCCAGCCTGCCGGCCGGCCTGCCTGATTGCCCCTAACTGTTCCCCTGCCTGCCTGATCTCCCTTAACTGCTCACCTGCCTGCCTGATTGCCCCAAATCACTCTGCCTTTCTGCCTGATCTCCCTTAACCACTCCCCTGCCTGCCTGATTGCCTCTAACCACTCACCAGCCTGCCTGATCGCCCCTAACCACTCTGCTTTCCTGCCTGATCGCCCCTAACCACTCACCTGCCTGATCGCCCTTAACCACTCCCCTGCCTGCCTGATCGCCCCCTAACCGCTCCCCTGCCTGCCTGATCGCCCCTAACCACTCCCCTGCCTGATCGCCCCTAACCACTCACCAGCCTGCCTGATCGCCCCTAACCACTCTGCTTTCCTGCCTGATCGCCCCTAACCACTCACCTGCCTGCCTGATCGCCCTTAACCACTCACCTGCCTTCCTGTCTGACCGCCCCTAACTGCTCACCTGCCTGTCTGATGGTCCTTAATTGTTTCCCTGATCGCCCCAAATCACTCTGCCTTCCTGCCTGATCTCCCTTAACCACTCACCTGCCTGCCTGATCGCCCCTAACCACTCCCCTGCCTGATCGCCCTTAACCGCTCCTCACCTGCCTGATGGCCCCTAACCACTCCCCTGCCTGCCTGATCGCCCCTAACCACTCCCCTGCCTGCCTGATCGCCCCTAACCACTCCCCTGCCCGCCTGATCGCCCCTAACCGCTCCCCTGCCTGCCTGATCGCCCCTAACCGCTCCCCTGCCTGCCTGATCGCCCCTAACCGCTCCCCTGCCTGCCTGATCGCCCCTAACCACTGCCCTGCCTGCCTGATCGCCCCTAACCACTCCCCTGCCGGCCTGATCGCCCCTAACTGCTCACCTGCCTGCCTGTCTAATACCCCTAATCACTCCCCTGCCTGCCTGATCACCCCTAACCGCTACCCTGCCTGTCTGATCGCCCCTAACCACTCACCTACCTGCCTAATTGCCCCTAACCACTCCCCTGCTGGCCTGATCGCCCCTAACTGCTCACCTGCCTGTCTGTTTGCCTGCCTGCCTGATCGCCTCTAACTACTCTGCCTTCCTGCCTGATGGCTCTTAACCACTCCCCTGCCTGCCTGATCGCCCCTAACCGCTCCCCTGCCTGATCGCCCCTAACCGCTCCCCTGCCTGATCGCCCCTAACCGCTCCCCTGCCTGATCGCCCCTAACCACTCCCCTGCCTGCCTGATCGCCCCTAACCACTCCCCTGCCTGATCGCCCCTAACCACTCCCCTGCCTGATCGCCCCTAACCGCTCCCCTGCCTGCCTGATCGCCCCTAACCGCTCCCCTGCCTGCCTGATCGCCCTTAACTGCCTCTGCCTTGGTCCTGAGGGGCATCTGGAAGGTGGTTCAGCCGTCCGGTCTAACTAGCACATTACGCTTTTATTATAGGTCGATTTCAGAGAAAGGAAAGATGGGGTGAGGGGGAGAGAGAAACATCCATGATGGAGAATCAGGGTCCAGCTGCCTCCTGCACGCCCCCTGCTGGGGATGGAGCCCGCAACCCGGGCCTGTGCCCTGGACCGGGAATCGAACCCGGGACCCTTCTGTCCGCAGGCTGACGCTCTAACCACTGAGCCACACCGGTTAAAGCTATTTTTATTGATTTTTTTTTTTTAAAGAGGAAGGGAGACGGGGAAGAGAGTTAGAAACATTAGTGAGAGAAAAACACCCATCCGCTCCCTCCTGCACGCCCCCCACCTGGGGATGTGCCCTCAGCCACCCAGGTCCATGCCCTGGACCGGCTGGAATCGAACCCGGGACCCTTCCGTCCAGCAGGCCGAGGCTCTATCCACTGAGCCACACCGGCCAGGCCCTGACCTGGATGTTCACGCCTCCCGTCCGGTCTCTGAAGGGCTGTGTCCTGAGCCCTCTCACACTCCATCTCATTAGCAGAGTCATCGCCTCCATGGGGATTTGGCCGGCTTACGGCTTACGAAAGGCTGCTTTCGGTATAATCAAGCAAATGGGGGTCGATCCGCGGCCAGTCTGTAAGACGGACCCAAAGATTCTTTTATTTTTCCCTCTTATTTTTTATTTTATTTTGTTTTTTTTAAATATATTTCATTGGTTTTGTACAGAGAGGAAGGGAGAGAGATAGCCAGGAACATCGATGATGAGAGAGAAACATGGACCGGCTGCAATTTCTTTATTTTTATCATTTAAAATATGTCTTTATGGACGTCAGACAGGAAGGGATTTGGGGGGGAGAGAGAGAGAGAGAGAGAGAGAGAAACATCCAAGAGGAGAGAGAGAGAGAATCACGGACTGGCCGCCTCCTGCACGCCCCCTGCTGGGGACGGAGCCCACAACCCGGGCCTGTGCCCTTGACCGGGAATCGAACCCTGAACCTCCTGGTTCGCAGGTGGACGCTCTAACCACTGAGCCACACCTGCTGGGCTAGGTTTCTGTTTTGTTTTAATACATTTTATTGTTTTTTTTTTTTTTTTTTTAACAGAGAAGAAAGGAGAGGGATAGAGAGTCAGAAACATCGATGAGGAGAGAGACACATCCATCCGCTGCCTCCTGCACGCCCCCCACTGGGGATGTGCCCTCAGCCACCGAGGCCCATGCCCTTGACCGGGAATCGAACCCGGGATCCTTTCAGTCCGCAGGCTGACGCTCTATCCACTGACCCACACTGGTCCGGGTTCTTTTTTTTTCTTATTTTTTAAATTTATTTTTATTGATTTCAGAGAGGAAGAGAGATGGAAGGAGAGAGAGAGAGAGAAACATCCATGATGAGAGAGAATCATGGACCGGCCGCCTCCTGCACGCCCCCCTACTTGGTTTGGATGGAGCCTGCCACCCGGGGCCTGTGCCCTTGTCTGGGAATCGAACCCGTGACCCTTCAGTCTGCAGGCCAATGCTGTATCCACGGATCCACCCAGCCAGGTTTCCAATGCCTCACATTCTTTCTTTTCAAAAACTATATTTTATTGCCAAAACCGGTGTGGTTCAGCGGATAGAGCGTCGGCCTGCGGACCGATGGGTCCCGGGTTCGATTCCCGGTCAAGGGCATGGACCTGGGTGGCTGAGGGCACATCCCCAGTGGGGGGCGTGCAGGAGGCAGCTGGTGGATGTTTCTCTCATCGTCGATGTTTCTCGCTCTCTCTCTCCCTCTCCTTTCCTCTCTGCAAAAAGAAAAAAAAAAAATCAATAATATATATATATATTTTTTTTTTAAAAATTAATGAAAGCCTGACCTCCATCAAAGGCGACAGTTCCGTAGTAAATCCTGGGGCGCCTGGAGACTCGGGGGGGCCGGGCCTGTGAGCTGATGAGCCGGCGGGAATGTGCGAGCAGCTCATCCCTTCAACAAAGCTCATGCGATTATTTTCTCTGTTGTTAATCCCCCTCGGAGGGTATTGTTTCCATCACCTTCCCCTCCCCACCCGGGGGGGGGGGAGAGAGAGAGAGAGAGAGAGAGAGAGAGACATTCACCAATTGGCCCAGCAGACATTGAGAGAGAGAGAGAGAGAGAGAGGGAGAGACAGACAGACACATCCACCCACCAGTCAGGCCAGGCCAGCAGACACCCCAGTTCCCGTACCAGCGGGGACCGAACCTGACAACCCAGGTAAGTCGGATGCCCTTGAACCTGGAATCCAGCCCCCTCCACCTTTCCCGGTGCAGGCCCTGCGCTCCGACCACTGAGCCGCACCAGCCGGGGTCCGCCCCCCTCCTCCTCCTCCTCCTCCTCCTCCATCTCCTCCTCCATCTCCTCCTCCTCCTCCTCCTCCTCCTCCTCCTCCTCCTCCTCTTCTCCATCTCCTCCTCCATCTCCTCCTCCCTCCTCCTCCCTCCTCCTCCTCCTCCTCTTCCTCCTCCTCCCTCCTCCTCCATCTCCTCCCTCCTCCTCCTCCTCCTCCTCCTCCTCCATCTCCTCCTCCCTCCTCCATCTCCTCCTCCTCCTCCTCCATCTCCTCCTCCTTCCTCCTCCTCCTCCTCCTCCTCCTCCTCCTCCTCCATCTCCCTCCTCCTCCTCCTCCTCCTCCTCCTCCTCCTCCATCTCCTCCTCCTCCATCCTCCTCCTCCTCCATCTCCTCCTCCATCTCCTCCTCCATCTCCTCCTCCTCCTCCTCCTCCTCCTCCTCCATCTCCTCCTCCTCCTCCTCCTCCTCCTCCTCCATCTCCTCCTCCTCCTCCTCCTCCTCCATCTCCTCCATCTCCTCCTCCTCCTCCTCCTCCTCCTCCTCCTCCTCCTCCTCCTTCTCCATCTCCTCCTCCTCCATCTCCTCTCCTCCTCCATCTCCTCCTCCTCCTCATCCTCCTCCATCTCCTCCTCCCTCCTCCTCCTCCATCTCCTCCTCCTCCATCTCCTCCTCCATCTCCTCCTCCTCCTCCTCCTCCTCCTCCTCCTCCTCCTCCTCCTCCTCCTCCATCTCCTCCATCTCCTCCTCCTCCCTCCTCCTCCTCCATCTCCTCTTCCTCCTTCTCCTCCTCCTCCTCCTCCATCTCCTCCATCTCCTCCTCCTCCTCCTCCTCCTCCTCCTCCTCTTCCTCCTCCTCCTCCTCCTCCTCCCCCTGGGACTCTCCTGTGGGGACCGTCCAGCTGACAGTGTCCTCCTTCCCCTCCCCCCCCTCTCCCCCCGTCTCTGCAGCCTGGACAGCCGGGGGGGACCCTCCGATCGGGAAGGAGATGAGCTCGCCCGAGGGGGACCCGGACATGGGGGCTGCTGGACCGCTATTCCCAGGGGTTCATGGTGTCCCAGGTGAGCAGAGGGGCCCCCCCCGCCCCCCCGGCCGGCACCCACCGGCCAGTGTGTCTCTGAGAATCGGGACTCTCAGGAAGGAAGCCCTCCCCGTCAGTAACATTCTGCTGGGTCTGGCCGAAACCGGTGTGGCTCAGTGGGTAGAGCCTCGGCCTGCTGCTACGGAAGGGTCCCGGGTTCGATTCCACCCGGTCAAGGGCATGGGCCTGGGTGGCTGAGGGCACATCCCCAGCGGGGGGCGCGGAGGACTCAGCCCAATCGATGATTCTCTCTCATCGATGTTTCTAGCTCTCTCTCTCCCTCTCCCTTCCTCTCTGTACAAAATCAATAAAATATATTTAAGAAGAAAAAAAGAATTCTACTGGGTCTGTCCTCCCTGTCTGGCTGATGTCACTTCCCGACCTCAGCGTTCATTTGTGTTGGCAGCAGGAACAGCCAGAATGCATGTTCTTGTTTTTTTAAAAAGATATATATTTTGTTGATTTTTCTATTTTTATTATTATTATTTTTTTTACAGAGAAGAAGGGAGAGGGGGAGAGAGTTAGAAACACCGATGACGAGAAACATCCATCCACTGCCTCCTGCACGCCCCCCACTGGGGATGTGCCCCAAACCAAGGTCCATGCCCCTGACCGGGAATCGAACCCGGGACCCTTCAGTCCGCAGGCCGACGCTCTATCCACTGAGCCACTCCAGCGAGGGTTCTTACTTTATTTTATTTGTTTATTTGAAATATATTTTATTAATTTTTTAAAATATATTTGTTGATTTTTGTACAGAGAGGAAGGGGAGAGAGAGAGTTACAAACATCAATGATGAGAGAGAGTCACTGACCAGCTGCCTCCCGCACACCCCCCACTGGGGATGTGCCCTCAGCCACCAAGGTCCATGCCCTTGACCAGGATTTGAACCCGGGACCCTTCCGTCCGCAGGCCGAGGCTCTATCCATTGAGCCAAAACTGATTTCGAATATTTTATTAATTTTTTACAGAGAGGAAGGGAGAGGGACAGCGAGCTAGAAAACATCAATGATGAGAGAGAAACATCCAACAGCTCCCTCCTGCACGCCCCCCACTGGGGATGTGCCCTCAGCCACCTAGGCCCATGCCCTTGACCGGGAATCGAACCCGGGACCCTTCCGTCCGCAGGCCCGAGGCGCTACCCACTGAGCCACACCGGTGTTGGCCACCTGTGATTCTCTTAATAAATCTTTTTAAATTGATTTCAGGGAGGGAGGGAGAGGGAGGGGTGGGCAGAGAGAGAGAGAGAGAGAGGAGAGAGAGAGAGAGACTGTCCACGCCCGTCCCCTGAGCCCCCCCCCCCCTCTCCGTCCTCCCAGGTCCTGTTCGCAGCCTGTGAGCTGGGCGTGTTCGACGCGCTGGCCGGGGGCCCCGGGGCCGCTGGGCGCGGAGGCCGTGGCCGCCCGGCTGGGCGCCAGCCCCCGGGCCACCGAGCAGCTGCTGGACGTGTGCGTGTCCCTGCGGCTGCTGCAGGGCCGACCTGAGCGGGAGCAGAAGGTGCCTGCGCTTCGGGAATAGCGGTTTTTTTTATTGATTTCAGAGGGAGGGAGGGAGGGAGGGAGGGAGAGAGAGAGAGAGAGAGAGAGAGAGAGAGAGAGAGAGAGAGACATCCATGAGGAGAATCACGGACCGGCCGCCTCCTGCACGCCCCCCATAGGGGATGTGCCCGCCACCTAGGTCCATGCCCTTGGCCGGGAATCGAACCCTGAACCGCCTGGTTCACAGGTCGATGTTTAACCACGGAGCCATGCTGAGCAGGCGATGTACAACTCTGTCTGTCTGTCTGTCTGTCTATTATCTGTCTCTATCACCTAATTATCTATCTATGTCTATCTATCTATTTATCCTTCTATCGATCTATCTATCATCTATCAATCTATCATCTGTCTCTCTCACCTAATTATCTATGTCTATCTATCATCTATCATCTGTCTCTATCACCTAATAATCTATCTGTGTCTATTTATCCTTCTATCTTTCATCTATCAAAGTATCATCTGTCTCTATCACCTAAATATCTATCTATCTATCTATCTATCTATCTATCTACCTACCTACCTATCATCTGTCTCTATCATCTGTCTATCAATCTATCTATCTATATCTATCATCTGTCTCTATCACCTAATTATCTATGTATCTATCTATGTATCTATCTATCTCTATCTATATCTATCTATCTATCTATATCTATCATCTGTCTCTATCACCTAAATATCTATCTATCTATCTATCTATCTATCTATCATCTGTCTCTATCATCTATCTATCTATCTATCTATCTATCTATCTAATCTATCATCTGTCTCTATTACCTAAATATCTATCTATCTATCTATCTATCTATCTATCTATCTATCTATCTATCTATATCTATCT
>OY882879.1:105871588-105909088 GCA_963693515.1 Pipistrellus nathusii | reverse complement strand
TTTCTTTCTTTCTTTCTTTCTTTCTTTCTTCCTTCCTTCCTTCCTTCCTTCCTTCCTTCCTTCCTTCCTTCCTTCCTTCCTTCTTCCTTTTGTTTTTCTCTTCCTTTCTTCCTTCCCTCCCTCCTTCCTTTCTTCCTACCTCTTCCTTCCTTCCTTCCTTCCTTCCTTCCTTTTTCTTTCTCTTTCTTCCTCCCTCCCTCCCTCCCTCCCTCCCTCCCTCCCTCCCTCCCTCCCTTCCTTCCTTCCTACCTTTGTTTTTCCCATCTCCTTCCAGCTCTCTACGGCAACACGGAGCTGGCCCGCACCTACCTGGTCAGCTCCAGCCCCAGGTCCCAGCGCAACATGTTGCTCTACTTGGCCAGCACCACCTACCAGTGCTGGGCGCACCTGGCCCAGGCCGTGAGGTGGGCGGGCGTGGCCTGGACGGGGTCCCCTCGAACCCGGGGCCACCCTCCCCTCCCCCCCGGGGGTGGGGTGGGGGAGAGGGGGCTGGTTCAGAGCTTTGGGGCCTTGGAGAACCACCTGGGCCGCCCCTAGGTTTGGAGAAATCAGAGCAGATGTGTGAACACATTGCTGCCGGGGTTCTTGTCCCAGCATTCCAGAGGGCTCGGCCATCGGGAGAGAGGGCTGATGGGTAGATTCAATCAGGAGTCCAGAGAGGAAAGATCATTTTTTTAAAAAAATATATTTTATTGATTTTGTACAGAAAGGAAGGGAGAGAGACAGAGAGTTAGAAACATCGATATGAGAGAGAATCATCGATCAGCTGCCTCCTGCACGCCCCCCACTGGGGATGTGCCCGCAGCCACCGAGGCCCATGCCCTTGACCGGGAATCGAACCCGGGACCTTTCCGTCCGCAGACCGACGCTCTACTGCTGAGCCAAACCGGTTTCGGCTTATTTTAATTTTTTTTAAATATATTTTATTATTGCCGAGACCGGTTTGGCTCAATGGATAGAGCGTCGGCTTGGGGACTGAAGGGTCCCGGGTTCGATTCCCGGTCAAGGGCATGTACCTTGGTTGAGGGCACATCCCCGGTGGGGGGCGTGCAGGAGGCAGCTGATCGATGACTCTCCCATCGATGTTTCTAGCTCTCTCTCTCTCTCCCTTCCTCTCTGTACAAAATCAATAAAATATAAAATTAAAAAACTGGATTTTTATCAATCTGACACTCAGGAAAAAAAAAAAGATATACATATATTTATATATATTTTATTGATTTTGTACAGAGTGACGCGCTAACCAGTGAGCAACACCGGCCTGGGCTATTTTTATTCATTTATTTATTTTTAAAGTTTGTATTTTTATTGATTTCAGAGAGGAAGGGAGAGAAAGAAAGAGAGAGAGAGAGCCAGACACATCGATGAGAGAGAGTCATCGATCCGCTGCCTCCTGCACGCCCCCCACTGGGGATGTGCCCTCAGCCACCGAGGCCCACGCCCTTGACCGGGAATCGAACCCGGGACCCTTCCGTCCGCAGACCGACCACTGAGCCACCCCGGCTTCTGCTCGTGCATGAAATTTGAAAGCATGAGTGTGTTTTACCCGCCTCCTGCGTGTCCCGCCTGGGATTGAAGGGGAGGATGGGAAGCCAATTCTATGGATCGATGGATCAGTGATCGGTCCCCTCAGCACCGGGTGACAGCCTGCCTTCTCCCCGGTTTCAGAGACGGGAAGAACCAGTATCTGAAGGCCTTTGGGGTCCCCTCAGACCAGCTCTTTAGCGCCATCTACAGGTAATGCCAAGCCCTCACTCGTAGCGTTCTGCTTATTATTAATTATTATTAATTTTTATTTTTAAAATATTTTATTGAGCCGAGACCGGTTTGGCTCAATGGATAGAGCGTCGGCTTGGGACTGAAGGGTCCCGGGTTCGATTCCCGGTCAAGGGCATGGGCCTGGGTGGCTGAGGGCACATCCCCAGTGGGGGGTGTGCAAGAGGCTGCTGATCGATGACTCTCATCGATGTTTCTAGCTCTCTATCCCTCTCCCTTCCTCTCTGTACAAAATCAATAAAATATATTTAAAAAATATATATATTTTATTGATTTTTTTTTTTTTCCCAGAGAGAAAGGGAGAGGGATAGAGAGTTAGAAACATCGATGATGAGAGAGAATCATCCATCCGCTGCCTCCTGCGCGCCCCCCACTGGGGATGTGCCCTCAGCCACCCAGGTCCATGCCCTTGACCGGGAATCGAACCCGGGACCCTTCCATCCACAGGCCGACGCTCTATCCACTGAGCCACACCGGTCAGGGCTATTATTATTTTTATTTTAGATGATGCCGTATTTTATTTATTTTTCTTGTTTTAATTTTATTGAAGTTTTTTTTGTTGTTGAAATAATTGATTTCAGAGAAGAATGAGGGAGACAGAGAGAGAGAAACATCCACGTGGAGAGAGAATCACGGATCGGCTGCCTCCCGCACGCCCCCTGCTGGTTGGAAATGGAGCCCGCCACCCGGGCCTGTGCCCTTGAACGGGAATCGAACCCGTGACCTCCTGGGTCATAGGTTGATGCTCAAACACAATGCCCACTTGGCCGGGCAGTGTAGAACTCTATTGATTGATTGGGCAATGCAGACTTCTATTGATGGATGATTGATTGATGGACTTGATTTGATTTCAGAGAGGAAGAGAGAGAGAGAGAGAGAGAGAGAGAGAGAGAGAGAGAGAGAGATCCAGGAGGAGAGAGAACCATGGACCAGCCGCCTCCCGCACGCCCCCTCCTGGGGATGGAGCCCGCCACCCGGGCCTGTGCCCTTGACCGGGAATCGAACCCGTGACGTCCTGATCCCCGCGCCCCCGGCTCTGACGGACTGGGTGTCCGGGGTTTCCCGCCCCAGGTCGGAGGGCGAGCAGCTGCGGTTCATGGCGGCCCTGCAGGAAGTGTGGAGCGTCCAGGGCAGCGGCGTGCTGACCGCCTTCGACCTGTCCCCCTTCCCGCGCGTCTGCGACCTCGGGGGTGAGTGAGCTTCCTGTCCGCGGGCTCACAGGCCCGGGGCGTGTCCGGCCACGGGGGGCCTCCCTCGCTGTGTCCGCCCCCGGCTGATAGATGATAGATAGATAGATAGATAGATGATAGATAGATAGATAGATAGATAGATAGATAGATAGATGATAGATAGATAGATGATAGATAGATAGATAGATAGATGATAGATAGATAGATGATAGATAGATAGATAGATAGATGGGTAGATGATAGATAGATAGATAGATAGATGATAGATAGATAGATAGATAGATAGATGATAGATAGATAGATGATAGATAGATAGATAGATAATGATAGATAGATGGATATAAATAGATGATAGATTAGATAGATGGGTAGATATAAATAGATGATAGATAGATAGATAGATAGATGATAGATATAAATAGGTGATAGATGATAGATAGATATAAATAGATGATAGAAAGATAGATAGATGGATAGATATAAATAGATGATAGATAGATATAGATAGATATAAATAGATGATAGATAAATATAAATAGATGTTAGATAGATTAGATAGATGCATAGATATAAATAGATGATAGATAAATATAAATAGATGTTAGGTTAGATAGATGCATAGATATAAATAGATGATAGATATAAATAGATGATAGATAGATATAGATAAATATAAATAGATGTTAGATTAGATAGATGCATAGATTTAAATAGATGATAGATATAAATAGATGATCGATAGATATAAATAGATGATAGATTAGGTAGATGGATAGATGTAAATAGATGATAGGTAGGTAGATATAAATAGATGATAGATAGATATAAATAGATGATAGATTAGATAGATGGATAGATATAAATAGATGATAGATATAAATAGATGATAGATATAAATAGATATAAATAGATGTTAGATAGATAGATTAGTTAGATGCATAGATATAAATAGATGATAGATATAGATGTTAGATGATACACAGATGATGGATAGATGATACACAGATAAGTGATTGATAGATATAAATAGATGATAGATAAATTAGATAGATGGATAGATATAAATAGATGACAGATGATACACAGATAAGTGATAGAGATAAATGATAGGTAGATGATAGATGATACACAGATAGACGGTGGATATACACAGACAGATGGTGGACAGACAGAGATAGATGATGGACAGACAGACAGATGGTGGACAGACAGAGATAGATGATGGACAGACAGAGATAGATGGTGGACAGACAGAGACAGATGATGGACAGACAGAGATAGATGATGGACAGACAGAGATAGATGATGGACAGACAGATAGATGATGGACAGACAGAGATAGATGATGGACAGACAGATAGATGATGGACAGACAGAGATAGATGATGGACAGACAGAGACAGATGATGGACAGACAGAGATAGATGATGGACAGACAGAGATAGATGATGGACAGACAGATGATGGACAGACAGAGATAGATGATGGACAGACAGAGACAGATGGTGGACAGACAGAGATAGATGATGGATAGACAGATAGATGATGGACAGACAGATAGATGATGGACAGACAGAGATAGATGATGGACAGACAGAGACAGATGATGGACAGACAGAGATAGATGGTGGACAGACAGATAGATGATGGACAGACAGATAGATGATGGACAGACAGAGATAGATGATGGATAGACAGATAGATGATGGACAGACAGATAGATGATGGACAGACAGAGATAGATGATGGACAGACAGACAGATGGTGGACAGACAGAGATGGATGATGGACAGACAGAGACAGATGGTGGACAGACAGATAGATGATGGACAGACAGAGATAGATGATGGATAGACAGATAGATGATGGACAGACAGATAGATGATGGACAGACAGAGATAGATGATGGACAGACAGAGACAGATGGTGGACAGACAGAGACAGATGATGGACAGACAGAGATAGATGATGGACAGACAGAGATAGATGATGGACAGACAGACAGGTGATGGACAGACAGACAGATGGTGGACAGACAGAGACAGATGGTGGACAGACAGAGACAGATGATGGACAGACAGACAGATGGTGGACAGACAGAGATGGATGATGGACAGACAGACAGATGATGGACAGACAGGTGATGGATAGATGATAGATGATGGACAGACAGACAGATGGTGGACAGACAGAGATGGATGATGGACAGACAGACAGATGATGGACAGACAGGTGATGGATAGATGATAGATGATGGATAGATGATAGATGATGGACAGACAGACAGATGATGGACAGACAGAGATAGATGGTGGACAGACAGATAGATGATGGACAGACATAGATAGATGATGGACAGACAGAGACAGATGGTGGACAGACAGACAGATGGTGGACAGACAGAGATAGATGATGGAGAGACAGAGACAGATGGTGGACAGACAGAGACAGATGATGGACAGACAGATAGATGATGGACAGACAGAGATAGATGGTGGACAGACAGAGACAGATGATGGACAGACAGAGATAGATGGTGGACAGACAGAGGTAGATGATGGACAGACAGATGATGGACAGACAGAGATAGATGATGGACAGACAGAGACAGACGATGGACAGAGATAGATGGTGGACAGACAGAGATAGATGATGGATAGATGATAGATGATGGACAGACAGAGACAGATGGTGGACAGACAGACAGATGGTGGACAGACAGACAGATGGTGGACAGACAGACAGATGGTGGACAGACAGACAGATGATGGACAGACAGAGACAGATGGTGGACAGACAGACAGATGATGGACAGACAGACAGATGGGGGACAGAGCTCTCCCTTGCCTGGCCGTGCGGCTCACTGGCCCCCCCGTCCCCCCAGGCTGCTCGGGGGCCCTGGCGCGGGCGTGCGCGGCCCTGTACCCCGGCTGCCAGGTCACCGTCCTGGACGCCCCGGCCGTGGTGCAGGCCGCGCAGAGACACTTCCTGCCGCCCGGGGACCGGCGCGTCCGCTTCCAGGAAGGTGGGTGTGGCCTGTCTGTCCGCGGGGGGCGGCGGGGGGGGCGGGGCTGGGGAGGCCGTGGTGGAGGGTCCGAGGGGCTCCTCCTTCCGCCAAAGAGGGACCTCGGAGGGAGGGAGAGGGAGAGAGAGGCACATCCATGGGGAGAGAGTCACGGACCGGCCGCCTCCCGCACGCCCCCTGCTGGGGACGGAGCCCGCCACCCGGGCCTGGGCCCCTGACCGGGAATCGAACCCTGACCTCCTGGTTCCTAGGTTCACGCTCAACCACTGGGCCATGCTGAGCAGGCGATGTAGAACTCTATCATCTATCTTCTATCTCTCATCTATCATCTATCTATCTATCATCTATCTGTATATCTATCTATCTATCATCTCTATCATCTATCCATCCATCCATCCATCCATCCTTCCACTTATCCATCTATTTATTCATCTATCAATCTATCTATCATCTATCTGTATATCTATCTGTCTATCTAATCTATCTATCCATCCATCTATCTATCATCTGTATATCTATCTATCTATCTATCTGTATATCTATCTCTATCATCTATTTATCTATCTATCCATCCATCTATCTGTCTGTCTATCCATCTGTCTGTCTGTCTATCTATCTAGCCATCTCTCCATCATCTATCATATCTATCATATCTATCTATCTATCTATCCATCTATCTATCTATCATCTATCTATCTATCTCTATCATCTATCTATCTATCTATCTATCTATATCTATCTATCTCTATAATCTATCTTCTATCTATCTATCTATCTATCTATCTATCTATCTATCTATCTATCTATCTATCTATCTCTATCATCTACCCATCCATCCATCCATCCATCCATCCATCCAAGCAATGTAGAACTCTATCATCTATCTTCTATCTATCTCCTTTCTTCCTTCTCTATCTCCTTCCTTCCTTCTTTCTTTCTTTCTTTCTTTTCTTTCTTTCTTTCTTTCTTTCTTTCTTTCTTTCTCTTTCTTTCTTTCTTTCTTTCTTTCTTTCTTTCTTTTCTTTCTTTCTTTCTTTTCTTTCTTTCTTTCTTTCTCTTTCCTTTATCCTTCCTCCTTCCTTCCTTCCTTCCTTCCTTCCTTCCTTCCTTCCTTCCTTCCTTCCTCCTTCCTTCCTTTCTTTCCCCTCCCTCCCTCCCTCCCTCCCTCCCTCCCTCCCTCCCTCCCTCCCTCCCTCCCCTTCCTTCCTTCCTTCCTTCCTTGTTTCCTCCTTCCTTCCTTTCTTTCTTTCCCCTCCCTCCCTCCTCCCTCCCTCCCTCCCTCCCTCCCTCCCTCCCTCCTCCCTCCCCTTCCTTCCTTCCTTCCATCCATTAATTGACCCTCATCTCACTCTCGCTCCCTCAGGCGACTTCCTCCAGGGCGCCCTCCCGGCGGCCGACCTGTACATCCTGGCCCGCGTCCTGCACGACTGGCCGGACGAGACGTGCGCCCGCCTGCTGGCCAGGGTCCACGCCGCCTGCCGGCCAGGTGGGTGGCGGCGGGAGGGGGGGGGGGCCCAGCCCTCCCAAGTCCCATGAGGCCGTGGGGCAGCCTGAGGGCACGATGGGGACCCTCGGGCCCACGGAGGTGCGGACGTTATCAAGGTTATTATTATAACGGACGGGGCCGACGGGGGTTAAAGAATTAGGGGCGGCCGGTGTGGCCCAGTGGGCAGAGCGTCGGCCTGCTGGACGGAAGGGTCCCGGGTTCGATTCCCGACCAAGGGCGTGGGCCTGGGTGGCTGAGGGCACATCCCCGGTGGGGGGCGTGCGGGAGGCAGCCGATCGATGATTCTCTCTCATCATCCATGTTTCTGACTCTATTCCTCTCCCTCTCTCTAAAAAAAAAAATCAATATATATATATATATATTTTTTTTTTTTACCATTTATTTATTTTTATATTTATTTTTACATATTTTATTGATTTTTTTTGTCCCCCCCTCCCTCCTTCCCTAAAAAATCAATAAAATATATTAAAAATAAATAAAATAAAGAGCCCTGACCGGTGTCGCTCAGTGGGTAGAGCTGTCGGCCTGCGGACGGAAGGGTCCCGGGTTCGATTCCCGGCCAAGGGCATGGGCCTGGGTGGCTGAGGGCACATCCCCGGTGGGGGGGCGTGCGGGAGGCAGCCGATCGATGATTCTCTCTCATCATCCATGTTTCTGACTCTATTCCTCTCCCTCTCTCTAAAAAAAAATCAATATATATATATATATATATTTTTTTTTACCATTTATTTATTTTTATATTTATTTTTACATATTTTATTGATTTTTTTTGTCCCCCCCTCCCTCCTTCCCTAAAAAATCAATAAAATATATTAAAAATAAATAAAATAAAGAGCCCTAACCGGTGTCGCTCAGTGGGTAGAGCGTCGGCCTGCTGGACGGAAGGGTCCCGGGTTCGATTCCCGGTCAAGGGCGTGGACCTGGGTGGCTGAGGGCACATCCCCAGTGGGGGGCGCGCAGGAGGCAGCCGATCGATGATTCTCTCTCATCATCGATGTTTCTGACTCTCTCTCCCTCTCCCTTCCTCTTCTCTGTAAAAAAATCAATAAAATATATTTTTAAAAAGAAATAGAATTATGAATGGGCCCTGGCCGGTATGGCTCAGTGGATAGAGCCGTCGGCCTGCTGGACGGAAGGGTCCCGGGTTCGATTCCCAGGCCAAGGGCATGGGCCTGGGTGGCTGAGGGCACCTCCCCAGTGGGGGGCGCGCAGGAGGCGGCGGATGGATGGGTGTGTGTCTCTCTCCTCATCCCTGTGTCTGGCTCTCTGCCCCCCTCCCTGCCTCTCTGTAATAAACAAAAAAATAAAAATCAATGAAACTATTGATAAAAATCGATAATCATTGAAAATGATCCTGTCGCAGGCGGCGGGGTCCTGGTCATCGAGTGCCTGCTGGACGCGGACGGCCGAGGCCCCCTGGCCGCCCAGCTCTACTCCCTGAACATGCTGGTGCAGACCGAGGGCCGGGAGCGGACGCCCGCCCAGTACCGGGCGCTCCTGGCCGCGGCCGGGTTCGGGGACGTGCAGTGCCGGACGCCCCCGGGGGGCACCTACGGCGCCGTCCTGGCCAGGAAGTAGCGCCCCCTGCAGGTGTGCGGCCGCCACTGCGCACGCACCGATCATCACAGCGTGGCTCAGCGGTTAGAGCGTCGGCCTGTGAACCAGGAGGGTCCAGGGTTCGATTCCCAGGTCCAGGGCGCAGGCCCGGGTGGCGGGCTCCATCCCCAACCAGTAGGGGGCGCGCGGGAGGCAGCCCGTCCATGATTTTCTCTCCTCGTGGATGTTTCTCTCTCTCTCTCTCTCTCTCCCTCCCTCTCCCTTCCTCGTCTGTATCAATAGGAATATATTTAAAAAATAAAAATAAAAACCGATAAAATGTCTTAAACAAGAAAGACTGTTTCTCTCTCTCTCTCTCCCTCTCAGAAATCAACAAAAAATATATATATTTTTAAAAAGAAAATAAATATAATTTCCTGCCTTGGCCAATGGGACTCAGGGATAAGGTGTCGACCTCGGACCCAGGAGGTCATGGGTTCGATTCCCGGTCAAGAGCGCAGGCCCGGGTGGCGGGCTCCATCCCCAACCAGTAGGGGGCGCGCAGGAGGTGGCCGGTCCATGATTCCCTCTCTCCCCCTTTATCTCTGAAATCAATAAAAAATATTTTTAAAAAAATAGTCCATCAGCCCTGGCCGGTATGGCTCAGTGGATAGAGCGTCGGCCTGCGGACCGAAGGGTCCCGGGTTCGATTCCCGGTCCAGGGCATGGGCCTGGGTGGCTCAGGGCACATCCCCAGTGGGGGCGCGCAGGAGGCGGCGGATGGATGTTTCTCATCAGTGTTTCTATTTCTCTCTCTCCCTCTCCCTTCCTCTCTGTGAAAAAAAATCAATAAAATATATTTAAAAAAATATGAAAATAAAATCATTGATTTTGTCTCATTGCACTTCCCTCTGTCTGCCACGCGGGGGGGGGGGGTTGTGTGTCTCGGGGACGTGGTTCTGCCCCCCTCAGGGGGGCGCTCTTTCTGGAAGGAGCCCCTTTGTCCCAGGCCCCTGGTCCCTGCGCCCCTCGCACCCCAGCCCAGGGGCCTGGAGGGAGGAGCAGTTCCAACGGCCGCCGGCAGAGGGCGCGGGTGCTCCATCGCCGCCTCGGGTCACCCAGCCTCCGCTCTGAAAACTCACTTTTTCTTTCTTTCTTTTCTCCTTTCTTTCCTTTCCTTCCTTCCTTCGGTCTTTCCCTCCTTTCTTTCTTTCTCTCTCTCTTTCCGTCTCTCTGTTTCCTTCCTTCCTTCCTTCCTTCCTTTCTTTCTTTCTCTTTTCCTCTCTTTCTGTCCTTCCTTTCTTTCCTTTCTTTTTTTCCCTCTTTCTCTCCTTCCTTCCTTCTCTCTTTCTCTCTCTCTCTCCCCACTTCCTTCCTTCCTTCTCTCTCTCTCTCTCCTTCCTTCCTTCTCTCTTTCTTTTCTTCTTTCCCTTCCTTCCTTCCTTCCTTCCTCTCTCTCTCTCGTTCCCTCCCTTCCTTCCTTCCTTCCTTCCTTCCTTCCTTCCTTCCTTCCTTCCTTCCTTCCTTCCTTCCTTCCTTCCTTCCTTCCTTCCTTCCTTCCTTCTCTCTCTCTCTCTCTCTCTCTCTCTCCCTCCCTCCCTCCCGCTCTCTCTCTCTCTCTCTCCCTCTCTCTCTCTCTCTCTCTCTCTCTCTCTCTCTCTCCCTCCCTCCCTCCCTCCCTCTCGCTCGCGCGCGCTCGCGCACTCTCTCTCTCTCTCTCTCTCTCTCTCTCTCTCTCTCTCTCTCACACTCACACACACAGAATGAGACGTTTTTTCGGAAATAAAGGGCCGCCTCTCGCTCGCCTTCCCAGTTAAGCTCCAATGAGTTGCCTTTGTCTGTCAGATGCAAATCCCTCTGCAATTAGCAGCTCATTGAAAACAGATTGGAAATGGGTGTCTCGTGCGATTGGGAAAGCGGCCTGTTTTGGAGACTTTTAATTTCCGGGCAGGATCCGCCCTGACAGGGTGAGGGGAGGCCTGGAGGCTGGGGAAGGTCTTGGGAGTCTGCAGATTTGGGTCTTTTTTTAAAAAAAAAAAATTTATTTTATTTTATTGATTTTTCACAGAGAGGAAGGGAGAGGGAGATAGAGAGTTAGAAACATCGATGAGGAGAGAGAATCATCGACCCGCCGCCTCCTGCACGCCCCCCACTGGGGATGTGCCCTCAGCCACCAAGGCCCATGCCCTTGACCGGGAATCGAACCCGGGACCCTCCCGTCCAGCAGGCGACGCCCTACCCACTGAGCCACACCGAGTTGGCTAGTTTATAATTCTTTATTGGGCCCTGGCCTGGTGTGGCTCAGTGGGTAGAGCGTCGGCCTGCTGGACGGAAGGGTCCCGGGTTCGATTCCCGGTCAAGGGCATGGGCCTCGGTGGCTGAGGGCACATTCCCAGTGGGGGGCGTGCAGGAGGCGGCGGATGGATGTTTCTCTCTCTCATTACGGATGTTTCTAACCCTCTCTCCCTCTCCCTTCCTCTCTGTAAAAAAAAAAATCAATAAAAAAATATATTTTAAATATATTTTATTGATTTTTTGCAGAGAGGAAATATCAGTAATTACAGTAAGAAATATCGATGAGAGAGAAACACCGACCAGCTGCCTCCTGCACGCCCCCCACTGGGGATGTGCCCTCAGCCACCCAGGCCCATGCTCTTGACCGGGAATCGAACCCGGGACCTTTCCGTCCGCAGGCCGAGGCTCTATCCACTGAGCCACACCGGTTTCGGCAATAAAATATATTTTTTTAAAAAGCATTATTGCTGCAGATGCTGGCTTCCTGCCCGGGCTAATCCTCACGGCTGATCCCAGCTCCTTGTTCTCTCCTCTCCCCTCCATTCCCCCCCCCCCCGGCCCCCAATCCCTGGCTCAGCCGCCCCCACTAATCGGATTTTGCTTTTGATCCGGGATAGACGTGATTAAAGCAAAAAAAAGAAGGAATCCATCCAGGTCATAGCTGGGAGAGAGAGAGAGAGACACAGTGTTTCCCGTTGATTGCAAGGCTTTTATCAGTGTTTATTTTTTTTTTTTTACTTATTTTATTTTTAAATTTCATTTTTATTTTATTGATTTTGTACAGAGAGGAAGGGAGAGAGACAGAGAGTTAGAAACATTGATGAGAGAGAGTCATCAATCCGCTGCCTCCTGCACGCCCCCCACTGGGGATGTGCCCTCAGCCACCGAGGTCCATGCCCTTGACCGGGAATCGAACCCGGGACCCTTCCGTCCGCAGGCCGACGCTCTACCCACTGAGCCACACCGGTTTTGGCTGATCGGTTTTTATTGTTAAAAATATATTCCTATGGATACAGACGAGGAAGGGAGAGGGAAGGAGAGAGAGAGAGAAACATCCATGAGGAGAGAGAATCATGGACCGGCTGCCTCCTGCACGCCCCCTACTGGTTGGTGATGAAGCCTGCAACGCGGGCCTGTGCCCTTGGCCGGGAATCGAACCCTGGACCTCCTGGTTCCTAGGTCCATGCTTAACCCCTGAGCCACACAGGCTGTGCTCAATCTTATGAAATTTTGTTTATTTACTTAAAATACATTTTTTATTGATTTAAGAGAGAGGAAGGGAGAGGGAGAGAGAGAGAGAGAGAGAGAAACATCAAGGAGCAAGAGGCAGCTGATGGATGATTCTCTCTCATCGACGTTTCCAGCTCTCTCTCCCTCTCTCTTTCTCTCTGTAAAAAATCAATAAAATATATTTTTAAAAAATTAAAAAAAGAGAGAGTCCTTGCCGAAACCGGTGTGGCTCAGTGGGTAGAGTGTCGGCCTGCGGACGGAAGGGTCCCGGGTTCGATTCCGGTCCAGGGCATTGGCCTGGGCTGTGGGCACTATTAAAAAAAAAAAAGGCAGAGGAGTCCTGGGCAAGGGGGGCGAGGGGGATGGGGGGACATCCCACGTGTCTCTGGCTGCAGACACCCCCCACCCCATCAGCATTTGGGGACAGCTGCCCCGAGGCCCCTCCCAGGCCCTGCCCCCCACAAAGCCCGTCCAGATATGAGGCAACAATGAATGCACACAACAGACATCCAATCAATGCATACAACAGGCACCCAATCAATGCACACAACAGGCACCCAATCAATGCATACAACAGGCACCCAATCAATGCACACAACAGGCACCCAATCAATGCACACAACAGGCACCCAATCAATGCATACAACAGGCACCCAATCAATGCACACAACAGGCACCCAATCAATGCACACAACAGGCACCCAATCAATGCACACAACAGGCACCCAATCAATGCATACAACAGGCACCCAATCAATGCACACAACAGGCACCCAATCAATGCACACAACAGGCACCCAATCAATGCACACAACAGGCACCTAATCAATGCATACATGAGGCACACAATCAATGCATACAACAGGCACCCAATCAATGCACACAACAGACATCCAATCAATGCATACAAGAGGCACACAATCAATGCATACAACAGGCACCCAATCAATGCACACAACAGGCACCCAATCAATGCATACAACAGACATCCAATCAATGCATACAACAGTCACCCAATCAATGCACACAACAGGCACCCAATCAATGCATACAACAGGCACCCAATCAATGCATACAACAGGCACCCAATCAATGCATACAACAGGCACCTAATCAATGCATACAACAGGCACCCAATCAATGCATACAACAGGCACCCAATCAATGCACACAACAGGCACCCAATCAATGCATACAACAGGCACCCAATCAATCATACAACGGGCACCCAATCAATGCACACAACAGGCAACCAATCAATCATACAACAGGCACCCATCAATGCATACAACAGGCACCCAATCAATGCACACAACAGGCACCCAATCAATGCATACAACAGGCACCCAATCAATCATACAACGGGCACCCAATCAATGCACACAACAGGCAACCAAACAATCATACAACAGGCACCCAATCAATGCACACATGAGGCACCCAATCAATGCATACAACAGGCACCCAATCAATGCATACAACAGGCACCCAATCAATGCACACAACAGGCACCCAATCAATGCATACAACAGGCACCCAATCAATGCACACAACAGGCACCCAATCAATGCACACAACAGGCACCCAATCAATGCATACAACAGGCACCCAATCAATGCACACAACAGGCACCCAATCAATGCACACAACAGGCACCCAATCAATGCACACAACAGGCACCCAATCAATGCATACAACAGGCACCCAATCAATGCACACAACAGGCACCCAATCAATGCACACAACAGGCACCCAATCAATGCACACAACAGGCACCTAATCAATGCATACATGAGGCACACAATCAATGCATACAACAGGCACCCAATCAATGCACACAACAGACATCCAATCAATGCATACAAGAGGCACACAATCAATGCATACAACAGGCACCCAATCAATGCACACAACAGGCACCCAATCAATGCATACAACAGACATCCAATCAATGCATACAACAGTCACCCAATCAATGCACACAACAGGCACCCAATCAATGCATACAACAGGCACCCAATCAATGCATACAACAGGCACCCAATCAATGCATACAACAGGCACCTAATCAATGCATACAACAGGCACCCAATCAATGCATACAACAGGCACCCAATCAATGCACACAACAGGCACCCAATCAATGCATACAACAGGCACCCAATCAATCATACAACGGGCACCCAATCAATGCACACAACAGGCAACCAATCAATCATACAACAGGCACCCATCAATGCATACAACAGGCACCCAATCAATGCACACAACAGGCACCCAATCAATGCATACAACAGGCACCCAATCAATCATACAACGGGCACCCAATCAATGCACACAACAGGCAACCAAACAATCATACAACAGGCACCCAATCAATGCACACATGAGGCACCCAATCAATGCATACAACAGGCACCCAATCAATGCATACAACAGGCACCCAATCAATGCAAACATGAGGCACCCAATCAATGCATACAACAGGCACCCAATCAATGCACACATGAGGCACCCAATCAATGCATACAACAGGCACCCAATCAATGCATACAACAGGCACCCAATCAATGCAAACATGAGGCACCCAATCAATGCATACAACAGGCACCCAATCAATCATACAACAGGCACCCAATCAATGCATACAACAGACACCCAATCAATGCATACATAAGACACCCAATCAATGCATACAACAGGCATCCAATCGATGCACACAACAGGCACCCAATCAATGCACACAACAGGCACCCAATCAATGCATACAACAGGCACCCAATCAATGCAAACATGAGGCACCCAATCAATGCACATAACAGGCACCCAATCAATGCATACAACAGGCACCCAATCAATGCATACAACAGACATCCAATCAATGCATACAACAGACATCCAATCAATGCATACAACAGGCACCCAATCAATGCACACAACAGGCACCCAATCAATGCATACAACAGGCACCCAATCAATGCACACAACAGGCACCCAATCAATGCACACAACAGGCACCCAATCAATGCACACAACAGGCACCCAATCAATGCATACAACAGGCACCCAATCAATGCACACAACAGGCACCCAATCAATGCACACAACAGGCACCCAATCAATGCACACAACAGGCACCTAATCAATGCATACATGAGGCACACAATCAATGCATACAACAGGCACCCAATCAATGCACACAACAGACATCCAATCAATGCATACAAGAGGCACACAATCAATGCATACAACAGGCACCCAATCAATGCACACAACAGGCACCCAATCAATGCATACAACAGACATCCAATCAATGCATACAACAGACATCCAATCAATGCACACAACAGGCACCCAATCAATGCACACAACAGGCACCCAATCAAAGCATACAACTGGCACCCAATCAATGCACACAACAGGCACCCAATCAATGCATACAACAGACATCCAATCAATGCATACAAGAGGCACACAATCAATGCATACAACAGGCACCCAATCAATGCATACAACAGACATCCAATCAATGCATACAACAGGCACCCAATCAATGCATACTACAGGCACCCAATCAATACACACAACAGGCAACCAATCAATGCATACAACAGGCACCCAATCAATGCACACAACAGGCACCCAATCAATGCACACAAGAGGCACACAATCAATGCATAAAACAGGCACCCAATCAATGCATACAACAGACATCCAATCAATGCATACAAGAGGCACCCAATCAATGCACACAAGAGGCACCCAATCAATGCATACAACAGGCACCCAATCAATGCACACATGAGGCACCCAATCAATGCACACAACAGGCACCCAATCAATCATACAACAGGCACCCAATCAATGCATACAACAGACACCCAATCAATGCATAAAACAGGCACCCAATCAATGCATACAACAGACATCCAATCAATGCATACATAAGACACCCAATCAATCATCAGGCACCCAATCAATCATACAACAGGCACCTAATCAATGCACACAACAGGCACCCAATCAATCATACAACAGGCACCCAATCAATGCACACAACAGGCACCCAATCAATGCACACAACAGGCACCCAATCAATCATACAACAGGCACCCAATCAATGCACACAACAGGCACCCAATCAATGCACACAACAGGCACCCAATCAATCATACAACAGGCACCCAATCAATGCACACAACAGGCACCCAATCAATCACACAACAGGCACCCAATCAATGCACACAACAGGCACCCAATCAATCATACAACAGGCACCCAATCAATGCATCCATCAACCCCCCCCAGGCCCTGCCCCCCACAAGGCCGGGCGATGGGGGTGCAGGCCGGGGGGACGGCTACTCGGGGATGGAGTCCGTGGCCGGGTCTCGGACCCGCGCCAGCCGGCAGCTCTGGGCCCAGAGCGCCCGCTGCAGCTGCCGGTCGTAGGTGAGGGCCAGCGAGCGCGCCTCCCGGACGCCGTACAGGTACCGGCCGCCCGCGCCCTCCAGCTCCGGGGCCAGCGCGGCGAAGACCGAGGTCCGGGCGCCCTCATCCGGGGTCTGCGGGGAGGAGGGGAGAGTGAGAGCCAGCGGCGATCGGGGCAGCAGAGACACGGCCTCAGCTCACGTGCCTGCTGTCTGTCTGTCTGTCTATCCACCTGTCCATCCATCCACCCACCCACCCATCCATCTATCTGTCCATCTGTCTGTCCTTCTATCTATCATCTATCTTTCTATCTATCTATCTATCTACCTGCCTACCTATCCATCCATCCATCCATCCATCCATCCATGTATCTGTCATCTATCTACCTACCTACCTTCCTATTCATCCATCCATCCATCCATCCATCCATCCATCCATTTATCAACTGTCTACCTACCTACATATCCATCCATCCATCCATCCATCCATGTATCTGTCATCTATCTACCTACCTACCTTCCTATTCATCCATCCATCCATCCATCCATCCATCCATGTATCTGTCATCTATCTACCTACCTACCTTCCTATTCATCCATCCATCCATCCATCCATCCATCCATCCATCCATCCATCCATTTATCAACTGTCTACCTACCTACATATCCATCCATCCATCCATCCATCCATCCATCCATCAATCCATCAATCCATCCATCTACCTACCTACCTATTCATCCATCCATTCATCCATCCATCATCTATCCATCCATCCATCTATCATCTATCTACCTATGTATCCATCCATCCATCTACCTACCTACCTACCTATTCATCCATCCATCTATCCATCCATCATCTATCCATCCATCCATCTATTTATCATCAGTCTATCTATCTATCTACCTACCTATTCATCCATCCACCCATAAATGTATCATCCATATATCTATCATCTATATCTACCTATCATCTATCATCTATCAATGTATCTATGTATCTATCTATCTATCATCTATCTACCTATCCATCCATCCATCCATCCTGCAGGGGAGGGCAGTTAGCAGAGGAGGGAAATTGGGAATGACTGGGTTGACTCCCCGATCAGGCAGGGGAGCAGTTAGCGGCGATCAGGCAGGCAGGGGAGTGGTTAGGGGGGCGATCAGGCAGGGGAGTGGTTAGGGGGCCATCAGGCAGGCAGGGGAGTGGTTAGGGGCGATCAGGCAGGCAGGGGAGCGGTTAGGGGCGATCAGGCAGGCAGGGGAGTGGTTAGGGGGCCATCAGGCAGGCAGGGGAGCAGTTAGCGGCGATCAGGCAGGCAGGGGAGTGGTTAGGGGCGATCAGGCAGGCAGGGGAGTGGTTAGGGGTGATCAGGCAGGGGAGTGGTTAGGGGTGATCAGGCAGGGGAGCGGTTAGGGGCGATCAGGCAGGCAGGGGAGTGGTTAGAGGCAATCAGTCAGGCAGGGGAGCGGTTAGGGGCGATCAGGCAGGCCGGGGAGTGGTTAGGGGGCGATCAGGCAGGGGAGTGGTTAGGGGCGATCAGGCAGGCAGGGGAGTGGTTAGGGGCGATCAGGCTGGCAGGGGAGTGGTTAGGGGTGATCAGGCAGGGGAGTGGTTAGGGGCGATCAGGCAGACAGGGGAGTGGTTAGGGGCGATCAGGCAGGGGAGTGGTTAGGGGCGATCAGGCAGGCAGGGGAGCGGTTAGGGGCGATCAGGCAGGCAGGGGAGCGGTTAGGGGCGATCAGGCAGGCAGGGGAGCGGTTAGGGGCGATCAGGCAGGCAGGGGAGCGGTTAGGGGCGATCAGGCAGGGGAGTGGTTAGGGGCGATCAGGCAGGGGAGTGGTTAGGGGCGATCAGGCAGGCAGAGGAGCGGTTAGGGGCGATCAGGCAGGCAGGGGAGCGGTTAGGGGCGATCAGGCAGGCAGGGGAGTGGTTAGGGGCGATCAGGCAGGCAGGGGAGCGGTTAGGGGCGATCAGGCAGGCAGGGGAGCGGTTAGGGGGCGATCAGGCAGGCAGGCCGGCGAGCGGTTGGGAGCCAGCCGTCCTGGATTGCGAGAGGGACGTCCGACCGCCCGTTTAGGCCCAATTCTGCCAGGATCTGGCCTACAGGGGCCGTCGGACCCCCCCGAGGGGCCCCGGATCGGAGAGGGCGCCGGCTGGGCTGAGGGACACACTCTCCTCCTCCCCCCACGCATGAATTTCATGCATCAGGCCTCCAGTTTACACTCATAAAAGAGAAACAAACATGCAAATGGACCGTCCCTCCGCCACGCCCACCGGCCAATCAGGAGCGAGCATGCAAATGAGCCCAGCAAAGGCAGCTCCGCTGAGGCTGCAGGAATCCCCGTGCATCAGGCCTCCAGTCTACACTCATTAAAAAGACAAACATGCAAATGGACCGTCCCTCCGCCACGTCCACCAGCCAATCAGGAGCGAGCATGCAAATGAACCCCCAAAAGGTTGACTTTGCTCAGGCTGCGGGCAGCCTCATTCTTGCAGGAATCCTCACACATAGGCCTCCAGTCTACACTCATAAAAGAGAAACAAACATGCAAATGGACCGTCCCTCCGCCACGCCCACCAGCCAATCAGGAGCGAGCATGCAAATGAGCCCAGCAAAGGCGGCTCCACTGAGGCTGCAGGAATTCTCACACATCAGGCCTCCAGGCTACACTCATTAAAAAGACAAATATGCAAATTGACTGTCCCTACGCCACGCCCGCCAGCCAATCAGGAGCGAGCATGCAAATGAGCCCAGCAAAGACGGCTCCTATGAGGCTGCAGGAATCCCTGTGCATCCGGACCCCAGTCTACACTCATCAAAAAGACAAATATGCAAATGGACCGTCCCTCCGCCACGCCCGCCGGCCAATCAGGAGCGAGCATGCAAACGAACCCCAAAAAAGTTGACTAAAGCGCCATTCTTGCAGGAATCCTCACACATCTGGCCTCTCGTCTACACTCATAAAAGAGAAACAAACATGCAAATGGACCGTCCCTCCGCCACGCCCGCCAGCCAATCGGGAGCGAGCATGCAAATGAACCCAGCAAAGACGGCTCCAATGAGGCTGCAAAATTCTCACACATCAGGCCTCTCATCTACACTCATAAAAGAGGAACAAACATGCAAATGGACCGTCCCTCCGCCACGCCCGCCAGCCAATCGGGAGCGAGCATGCAAATGAGCCCAGCGAAGGCGGCGCGGCCGAGACCGCAGGAATCCCCGCGCACCAGGCCTCCGGCGAAGACGCAGATCCGCGCCCGGGGAGCCCACCTTGAACAGCCAGCGGCCCAGGAGCTTCTGCACCAGCCGGGTGCCCCAGAAGACGTGCCTGTAGAGGGCGGTGTCCACCACGCCTGGATCCGCAACCAGGGCCGACACGGGGCTGCCCCGGGCGTCCAGCAGGGCCTGCAGGTGGTAGGTGAAGAGGACCAGGGCCAGCTTGCTCTGGGCGTAGGCGGCGTGCGGGGAGTAGCCGTTTCTATGCGAGGAGAAAGGGGGAGAGAGCTTAGGTTATTTATTTTAATTGTTTAAACTTTAATTGTTTATTGTTTTAATTGTTTAAATTTTAATAAAGTTTTATTCTTCAGATTATTACAGTTATTTCTCTATTTTTTCATGCCCCTCCCCGTAGCTCCCCGCCCCCTGGTTCCCACCCCACTCTCTCCCCTTACCGCCCCTCCACCATATTTTTTAAAAAATATATATTTTATTGATTTTGTACAGAGAGGAAGGGAGAGGGATAGAGAGCTAGAAACATCGATGATGAGAGAGAATCATCGATCAGCTGCCTCCTGCACGCCCCCCACTGGGGATGTGCCCGCAACTAAGGTCCATGCCCTGGACCGGAATCGAACCCGGGACCTTTCAGTCCGCAGGCTGACGCTCTATCCATTGAGCCAAACCGGCCTTGGCTTGTTTTATTTTTGATATGAGAGGCACGGTGCATGGAATGCGAGCACTCGGACGGGGTGGGGTCCCTCAGCCCGGATGGCGAGAGGGCGCAGGCCAGGCCGAGGGCCCCCCCGGGGCAGGATCGGGGCCGGGGAGGGACGGGGAGGTGGGCCGGCCGGGGAAGGGCCGAGGGGGGGCTCCAGGGCGTGTCCGGCCCGTCTCGCTCAGTCCCCATCGGCCGGACCCCAGCAGCAAGCTGGCCTGCTGGTCGGAGCGTCTGCCCCCTGGTGGTCAGTGCGCGTCATAGCGACCGGTCGGCCGGTCGGCTGTCTGCCCCCTGGTGGTCAGTGCACGTCACAGCGACTGGTCACTCCATCATCTGGCTGACACCGGTCCCTGTCAGAGTGTGTGCAAGGGCAACAGATTGGTGTGTGTGTGTGTGTGTGTGTCTCACATCGATGTTAATCTCTCTCTCTCTCTCTCTCTCTCTCTCTTGTTTTTGTTTCTCCTTCACTCACTCGTAGCTGGTGTGGCTCAGTGGACAGAGCCTCGGCCTGCGGACGGAAGGGTCCCGGGTTCGATTCCCGGTCAAGGGCATGGGCCTGGGTGGCTGAGGGCGCATCCCCAGTGGGGGGCGTGCAGGAGGCGGCTGGTCCATGATTCTCTCTCATCATGGGTGTTTCTCTCTCTCTCTCTTTCTTCCTCTCTGAAATCAATAAAAATATACTTTAAAAAACGAATAAAAATAGCCCCGGCTGGTGTGGCTCAGTGGATAGAGCGTCGGCCTGCAGACGGAAGGGTCCCGGGTTCGATTCCTGGCTTATGGCACAGGCCTGGGTTGCAGGCCTCGATCCCCAGTAGGGGGCGTGCAGGAGGCAGCCGATCCGTGATTCTCTCTCCTCCTGGATAGTTCTCTCTCTCCCTCTCCCTTCCTTTCTGAAATCAATAAAAAAAAATACTTAAAAAAAAAAACCCAAAAACCTAAATAAAAACATAAATTCTGGGTGAAAAACATCCTTCAGTGAGGATGATCAAGAATACATAACGGTTGCTCCCTAAACCGGTGTGGCTCAGTGGACAGAGCGTCGGCCTGCTGGACGGAAGGGTCCCGGGTTCGATTCCCGGTCAAGGGCATGGGCCTCGGTGGCTGAGGGCACATCCCCAGTGGGGGGCGTGCAGGAGGCAGCTGATGGGTGTTTCTCTCTCATCATCGATGTTTATGACTCCCTGTCCCCCTCCCTTCCTGTCTGTATAAAACCAATAAAATACATATTTTTTTTAAAAAATGGTGAAATAATAACAGTAACGTCCCGCAGCCTCGAACCCGGCACCCACCTGCTCTGCAGGTCGTCCAGGGCGAGCTCGCCGACGTAGTGGGTGGCCGAGGACACGGAGACCACGCGGGCGTGGGCGCCCGGCCGGCCTGAGCGCTCCAGAGTGTCCAGCAGCAGGAGGGTGAGCAGGAAGTGGCCCAGGTAGTTCACCCCGAAGTGCTGCTCGAACCCGTCCGCCGTCTCCTGCCGCTCGGGCACCATCATCACGCCGGCTGCGGGCACGGGAGAGGGCGCCGGCTCATTAGCATGTGACCGGTCTCATTAGCATATGACCCTTCGCCAGGGAGGTTGCCCGGGCTCATTAGCATACGACCCTTTGCCCGGGAGGTCGCCCAGGCTCATTAGCATGTGACCCTTCGCCCGGAAGAATGCCCGGGCTAATTAGCATAGGACCCTTTACCCAGAAACTCATCCGACCTCATTAGCACATGACCCTTCACCCGGAAGGTCGTCCGGTCTCATTAGCATATGACCCTTCACTAGGGAGGTCATCCAGTCTCAATAGCATATGACCCTTCACCCAGAAGGTCATCCGGTCTCATTAGCATACGACCCTTCACCCGGAAGGTGGCCCGGTCTCATTAGCATATTTCAATACATCTGGATGGACGGCCGGTCTCATTAGCATATGACCCTTCACCTAAAAGGTCATCTGGTCTCATTAGCACATGACCTTTCACCTGGATGGACATCCGGTCTAATTAGCATATGACCCTTCACCCGGAAGGTCGCCCGGGCTCATTAGCATGTGACCCTTCGCCCGGGAGGTCGTCCTGGCTCATTAGCATGTGACCCTTCGCCCGGGAGGTCGTCCTGTCTCATTAGCATATCACCCTTCACCCGGAAGGTCATCCGGTCTCATTAGCATATGACCATTCATCTGGAAGGTCGCCCGGTCTCATTAGCATAGGACCCTTCAGCCGGACGGACAACCGGTCTCATTAGCATATGACCCTTAATATGGAAGGTCATCTGGTCTCATTAGCATATGAGCCTTCACCTGGAAGAACATCCGGTCTCATTAGCATATGACCCTTCACCTCGAAACTCATCTGGTCTCATTAGCATGTGACCCTTCGCCCGGGAGGTCGTCCGGGCTCATTTGCATACGACCCTTTACCCAGAAGGTCGCCCATTCTCATTAGCATATGACCCTTCATCCGGAAGGTCGTCCGGTCTCATTAGCATAGGACCCTTCACCCAGAAACTCATCTGGGCTCATTAGCATAGGACCCTTCAAACGGAAGGTCGTCTAGTCTAATTAGCATATTCCACTCCATCTGGATGGACGCCTGGTCTCGTTAGCCTATGACCCTTCACCAGGAAGGAGGTCTGGTCTCATTAGCATATGACCCTTAACCCGGAAGGTCGTCTGGTCTAATTAGTATATGACCCTTCAGCCGGACGGACAACCGGTCTCATTAGCATATGACCCTTAATATGGAAGGTCATCTGGTCTCATTAGCATATGACCCTTCACCTGGAAGAACACCGGTCTCATTAGCATGTGACCCTTCACCTGGAGGGTTGTCCGGTCTCATTAGCATATGACCCTTCACCTGGAAGGACGTCCGATCTCATTGGCATATGACCGTTCTAATTAGCATATTATGGTTTTATTTATTATTATAGATGACGAGAGGCCGGTTGCGTGAAGATTCGTGCAAGAATAGGCCTTCCCGCCCTGACCGGGGTGGCTCAGTGGATAGAGCGTCTGCCTGTGGACGGAAGGGTCCCGGGTTCGATTCCCGGTCAAGGGCGTGGGCCTCGGTGGCTGAGGGCACATCCCCAGTGGGGGGCGTGCAGGAGGCAGCTGATCGATGTTTCTAACTCTCTATCCCTCTCCCTTCCTCTCTGCAAAACAAAACAAAACAAAAAATCAACAAAACATATATTTTTTAAAATCCTATCTAATAAAACACTAATATGCACATTGTCCCCTCCAATCAGGAGTTCGACCAGCCAACCGCCCACAGCCCCGGCCCCTCTGCCCGACTGGGGCGGGCTGGCTGGCCCCCGCCCCTGCACGAATCCCTGCGCCTCGCCGCTCGTCAATAATCAATAAGACAGGAAATCGACGTCATCGGGACCCACCGTTGTTGACCAGCACGTGGACAGGCAGGTTCCTCTCCTTGAACTTGAGGACGAATTCGCGGATGGACCGCATGGAGGCCAGGTCACAGTAGGAGAACTCCACTGAAACAGATGAGAAGGCCCGGTAACTTCCCAGAATCCCCTGGGCCCGGTTAACTTCCCAGAATCCCCTGGGGCCCGGTTAATTTCCCAGAATCCCATGAGGCCCTGTTAACTACCCAGAATCCCCTGGGGCCCGGTTAACTTCCCAGAATCCCCTGGGACCCGGTTAACTTCCCAGAATCCCCTGGGACCCGGTTAACTTCCCAGAATCCCCTGAGGCCCGGTTCACGTCCCAGAATCCCCTGGGGCCCGGTTAACTTCACAGAATCCCCTGAGGCCCGGTTAACCTCCCAGAATCCCCTGAGGCCCGGTTAAACTCCCAGAATCCCCTGGGGCCCGGTTAACTTCCCAGAATCCCCTGGGGCCGGTTAACTACCCAGAATCCCCTGCGGCCCAGTTAACTTCCCAGAATGCCCTGAGGCCCGGTTAACTTCCCAGAATCCCCTGGGGCCCGGTTAACTTCCCAGAATCCCCTGAGGCCCGGTTAACTTCCTAGAATCCCCTGGGGCCCCGTTAACTTCCCAGAATCCCCTGAGGCCCGGTTAACTTCCAGAATTCCCGGTTAATTTCCCAGAATCCCCTGAGGCTCGGTTAACTGCCAAGAATTCCCCTTAGGCCCGGTTAACTTCCCAGAATCCCCTGAGGCCCGGTTAATTTCCCAGAATCCCCTGTGGCCCGGTTAACTTCCCAGAATCCCTTGTCTCCTTCCCGGGATTGGGGGAGGGGTGTAAGTGAACTCATGTAGATACCGTCTTGGTCCCGCGAGGAGCCAATGGTCTGAGAGGAGCCAATGGGAGGAGCCAATGATCTAAGAGGAGCCTGATCGCCCCCAACTGCCCCCCCTGCAGGCCTGGTCACCCCCAACTGCCCTCCCCTGCAGGCCTGGTCGCCCCCAACTGCCCTCCCCTGCAGGCCTGGTCGCCCCCAACTGCCCTCCCCTGCAGGCCTGGTCGCCCCCAACTGCCCTCCCCTGCAGGCCTGGTCGCCCCAACTGCCCCCCACTGCAGGCCTGGTCGCCCCTAACTGCCTTCCCCTGCCAGCCTGGTCGCCCCCAACTGCCCCCCCTGCAGGCCTGGTCACCCCCAACTGCCCTCCCCTGCAGGCCTGGTTGCTCCTAACTACCCTCCCCTGCAGGCCTGGTCGCGCCCAACTGCCCTCCCCTGCAGGCCTGATCGCCCCCAAGTGCCCTCCCCTGCAGGCCTGGTCGCCCCCAACTGCCCTCCCTGCAGGCCTGGTTGCTCCTAACTACCCTCCCCTGCAGGCCTGGTCGCCCCCAACTGCCCTCCCCTGCAGGCCTGGTCCCCCCTAACTGCCCTCCCTGCAGGCCTGGTCGCCCCCAACTGCCCCCCCCTGCAGGCCTGATCGCCCCCAACTGCCCTCCCCTGCAGGCCTGGTCGCCCCCAACTACCCCCCCTGCAGGCCTGGTCCCCCCCAACTGCCCTCCCTACAGGCCTGGTCGCCCCTAACTGCCCTCCCCTGCAGGCCTGGTGGCCCCCAACTGCCCTCCCCTGCAGGCCTGGTCGCCCCCAACTGCCCTCCCCTGCAGGCCTGGTCGCCCCCAACTGCCCTCCCCTGCAGGCCTGGTCGCCCCCAACTGCCCTCCCCTGCAGGCCTGGTCGCCCCCAACTGCCCTCCCCTGCAGGCCTGGTCGCCCCTAACTGCCCTCCCCTGCCAGCCTGGTCGCCCCCAACTGCCCCCCCCTGCAGGCCTGGTCACCCCCAACTGCCCCCCCTGCAGGCCTGGTTGCTCCTAACTACCCTCCCCTGCAGGCCTGGTCGCCCCCAACTGCCCTCCCCTGCAGGCCTGGTCCCCCCTAACTGCCCTCCCTGCAGGCCTGGTCGCCCCCAACTGCCCCCCCCTGCAGGCCTGATCGCCCCCAACTGCCCTCCCCTGCAGGCCTGGTCGCCCCCAACTACCCCCCCTGCAGGCCTGGTCCCCCCCAACTGCCCTCCCTACAGGCCTGGTCGCCCCTAACTGCCCTCCCCTGCAGGCCTGGTGGCCCCCAACTGCCCTCCCCTGCTGGCCTGATCGCCCCCAACTGCCCTCCCCTGCTGGCCTGGTCGCCCCTAACTGCCCTCCCCTGCAGGCCTGATCGCCCCCAACTGCCCCCCCTGCAGGCCTGGTCACCCCCAACTGCCCTCCCCTGCAGGCCTGGTCGCCCCCAACTGCCCTCCCCTGCAGGCCTGGTCGCCCCCAACTGCCCTCCCCTGCAGGCCTGGTCGCCCCCAACTGCCCTCCCCTGCAGGCCTGGTCGCCCCCAACTGCCCCCCCCTGCAGGCCTGGTCGCCCCTAACTGCCCTCCCCTGCCAGCCTGGTCGCCCCCAACTGCCCCCCCCTGCAGGCCTGGTCACCCCCAACTGCCCTCCCCTGCAGGCCTGGTTGCTCCTAACTACCCTCCCCTGCAGGCCTGGTCGCCCCCAACTGCCCTCCCCTGCAGGCCTGATCGCCCCCAACTGCCCTCCCCTGCAGGCCTGGTCGCCCGCAACTGCCCTCCCCTGCAGGCCTGGTCGCCCCCAACTGCCCTCCCCTGCAGGCCTGGTTGCTCCTAACTGCCCTCCCCTGCAGGCCTGGTCGCCCCCAACTGCCCTCCCCTGCAGGCCTGGTCCCCCCTAACTGCCCTCCCTGCAGGCCTGGTCGCCCCCAACTGCCCCCCCCTGTGGCCTGATCGCCCCCAACTGCCCTCCCCTGCAGGCCTGGTCGCCCCCAACTACCCCCCCTGCAGGCCTGGTCCCCCCCAACTGCCCTCCCTGCAGGCCTGGTCGCCCCTAACTGCCCTCCCCTGCAGGCCTGGTCGCCCCCAACTGCCCTCCCCTGCCGGCCTGGTCGCCTCTAACCGCCTCTGCCTCGGCCCCCGCCACCGTGGCTGTGTCTGTAAGGACGTCCAGAAACATGTCTGGTCTCACGAGCACGTTACCCTGTGATTAGTCTCGATATTTTTAAAAAAATAAATTAAAATAAAATATTAAAAAAACCAGCCCGTTTTCCAGACACACACACACGTCTGTGAGAGACACAGCAGATGGCGAGCAGCTGGCGCGGGGGAGGCGACGGTGGCGAGAACACGAGTGTGTTTTTTCCGGAAAAACACACATTTGCAGACACTCGTGTCCCCGCACGCTGGTGTCGGAGTAAAGAAATATGTTTGTTTGTTTTTTTTTGGCCAAAACCGGGGCGGCTCAGTGGGCAGAGCGTCGGCCTGCTGGACGGAAGGGTCCCGGGTTCGATTCCTGGTCAAGGGCATGGGCCTGGGTGGCTGAGGGCACATCCCCAGTGGGGGGCGTGCAGGAGGGAGCGGATGGATGATTCTCTCTCTCATCATGGATGTTTCTCTCTCTCTCTGTCCCCCCCCCTTTTCTCTCTGAAATCAATAAAAAATATATGTTTTTATGCAGATACATAAACATACATATGCATCCGTATTTTTAAAAAAATATATATTTTATTGGTCTTTTGCAGAGAGGAAGGGAGAGGGAGAGAGAGCGAGAAACATCGATGAGGAGAGAGAATCATCGATCAGTTGCCTCCTGCACGCCCCCCACTGGGCATGTGCCCTCAGCCACCGAGGCCCATGCCCTGGACCGGGAATCGAACCCGGGACCCTTCCGTCCGCAGGCCGACGCTCTATCCACTGAGCCACATTGGTTTTGGCTGAATTATATTTCTTTTATAAAAAAACACAAAATACGTTTTTATTGATTTCAGAGAGGAAGAGAGAGGGAGGGAGGGAGGGAGGGAGAGAGAGAGAGAGAGAGAGACAGAGAGAGAGAGAGAAGAAAGGAGAGAGATGGGAGAGAGACAGAGACAGAGAGAGAGAGAGAGAGAGAGAGAGAGACAGAGAAAGAGATAGACAGAGACACAGGAAAGAGAGAGAGAGAGAGGGGAGAGAGAGAGAGACAGGAAAACAGAAAAAGAGAGAGGAAAGAGAGGAGAGAGACAGAGAGAGAGACAGAGAGAGAGAGACCGCCTGGAGTCGAGGGTTGTGCACGGAATCCCCGTCGGGTCCCGGCCGCCAGCCCTACCTTCCGGGTTCCCGGTCTCCGCTCGGAGACTCCTCTCAGCCTGGTGGCCTTTGGTGACATCGTTTCCGGCTGAGAAAGAGAGAGAGAGAGAGAGAGAGAGAGAAAGAGGAAGGAGTGAGCAGCCTCGTTCCATTTTAACTTATTGTATTTATTTTTAAAAAAATATATCTTATTGATTTTGTTACCGAGAGGAAGGGAGAGGGACAGAAACATCGCTGAGGAGAGAGAATCATCCATCCGCCGCCTCCTGCACGCCCCCCACTGGGGATGTGCCCTCAGCCACCCAGGCCCATGCCCTTGACCTGGGAATCGAACCCGGGACCCTTCCGTCCGCAGGCCGACGCGCTATCCGCTGAGCCACCCCGGTTTCGGCTCATTTTGTTTTGTTTTAACGGGAGGCCCGGGACACACAGAAGGAACGCATTGGCTGCCTGCCCCCTGGTGGCCAGTGGCCGTCATAGCGACAGGCTGGTCGTACGGTCATCAGGGTCGTAAAGGTCGCTGAGGTTTTTATTTACAGACTGGAGGCTCGGGGCACGAAATTCACGCACGGGGAGGTGGGGGGTGGGGGAGGAGAGTGTGACCCTCAGCCCAGCCGGCGCCCTCTCCGATCCGGGGCCCCTCGGGGGGGTCCGACGGCCCCTGTAGGCCGGATCCTGGCAGAATTGGGCCTAAACGGGCGGTCGGACGTCCCTCTCGCAATCCAGGACGGCTGGCTCCCAACCGCTCGCCGGCCTGCCTGCCTGATGGCCCCCTAACCGCTCCCCTGCCTGCCTGATCGCCCCCAAACCACTCCCCTGCCTGCCTGATCGCCCCTAACCACTCTGCTTTCCTGCCTGCCTGATCGCCCCTAACCACTGCCCTGCCTGTCTGATCGCCCCTAACTGCCCTCCCCTGCAGGCCTGGTCACCCCCAACTGCCCCCCCCTGCAGGCCTGGTCGCCCCCAACTGCCCGCCCCTGCAGGCCTGATGCCCCTAACCGCTCCCCTGCCTGCCTGATCGCCCCTAACTGCCCCCCCCCGCCTGCCTGATCGCCCCTAACCACTCCCCTGCCTGTCTGATCGCCCCTAACTGCCCTCCCCTGCAGGCCTGGTCACCCCCAACTGCCCCCCCCTGCAGGCCTGGTCGCCCCCAACTGCCCTCCCCTGCAGGCCTGGTCGCCCCCAACTGCCCTCCCCTGCAGGCCTGGTCACCCCCAACTGCCCCCCCCTGCAGGCCTGGTCACCCCCAACTGCCCCCCCCTGCAGGCCTGGTCACCCCCAACTGCCCTCCCCTGCAGGCCTGGTCGCCCCCAACTGCCCTCCCCTGCAGGCCTGGTCGCCCCCAACTGCCCTCCCCTGCAGGCCTGGTCGCCCCCAACTGCCCTCCCCTGCAGGCCTGGTCGCCCCCAACTGCCCTCCCCTGCCGTCCATCTTGTGTCCACCTGGGGGCAGTCCACGTCCTAGCGACCGGTCGGCCAGTTGGACCGTCTGCCCCCTGGTGGTCAGTGCACATCGCCGCAGCCAGCAGCCGACTGGCCCGCCCTTAGCCTCCGACGCTCTGATTGGCTGGACAGCAGCCAATCAGAGGCCGGGACACGTAGCCCGTGAGGCTTTCATTTCCCAGGATGCACCGTGGGGCTCAGCGTCAGAGACCCCTCACTCACCGATGATCACACGCATGCCGAGCAGCGCCAGGCGCCGGCAGGTCGCCAGGCCAATGCCCTCCGTCCCTCCGGTCACTATGGCAACGCGGCCCGGTTGCCGGGCACAGACTGCGAAAGTGAAAGGAGAACAGAAATTAAAGGGGGACCTGTAGGGGCCGAGGATTTAGGTTTGGGTTTAGGGTTTAGAGAGAGGATTAAAAGGTAGGGTTAGTTTTTATTTCTTTATTTTAAAAAATATATGTATATATATATATGTGTATTTTTTTAAAAAATATATATATTTTAATTTTTTTAAAAAAATATATTTTATTGATTTTTTTTTTTTTTACAGAGAGGAAGGGAGAGAGATGAAGAGCTAGAATAAAAAAATATATATTATATTAATTTTTAAAAAAATATACATTTTATTGATTTTTTTTTTTTACAGAGAGGAAGGGAGAGAGACTAAGAGCTAGAAACATCGATGATGAGAGAGAAACATCCATCCGCCGCCTCCTGCACGCCCCCCACTGGGGATGTGCCCTCAGCCACCAAGGCCCATGCCCTTGACCGGGAATCGAACCCGGGACCCTTCTGTCCGCAGGCCGACAGCTCTACCCACTGAGCCACGCCGGTTTCGGCTTAAAATATATTTTTATTGATTTCTTACAGAGAGGAAGGAGAGGGAGAGAGAATTAAAAACACTGATCAGCCGAAACCGGTGTGGCTCAGTGGATAGAGCGTCGGCTTGGGGACTGAAGGGTCCCGGGTTCGATTCCCGGTCAAGGGCATGGACCTTGGTTGTGGGCACATCCCCAGTGGGGGGCGTGCAGGAGGCAGCTGATTGATGATTCTCTCTCATCGATGTTTCTAACTCTCTATCCTTCTCTCTTCCTCTCTGTAAAAAAATCAATAAAATATATATTTTTTTTAAAAAATAAAAAATTAAAAAATAAACAACGTTTTTAAAAAAAAAAAAAAAAAAGTTTTAGCCGAAACCGGTTTGGCTCAATAGATAGAGCGTCATCGGCCTGCGGACGGAAAGGTCCCGGGTTCGATTCCCGGTCAAGGGCATGGACCTTGGTTGCACGCACATCCCCAGTGGGGGGCGTGCAGGAGGCAGCTGATCCATGACTCTCATTGATGTTTCTAACTCTCTATCTCTCTCTCCTTTCCTCTCTGTAAAAAAAAAAATCAATAAAATATATAAAAAAATATATTTTTTAATTAAATTATTATCTGAGAACATATTTTAACATTGCAAGCTTTGTGTCCATTGGTTGTGCTTCTAGGCATGCAATCAAGTCCTTTGATCGATCTCTGATCGCCCCCAGATCTCCCTCCCCTCCCCGCTGTCCGCGTGTTGCTTGATTGTCTCTGTAATCTGTCTTTTGGGTTCATCCGCGTATCACGTTCCGGATTATCCTTGAAATGAGTGAGGAGTTGGGTGTTTCTCTCTTTCATTGTATTGATTTTCAGAGAGGAAGAGAGAGAGAAAAAAACAAACAGGGATTAGGAATCATTTGCACAATAACACAGGCTAATTGCCCTCAGGCCTCAGGAACCACGTGTCTGTTACAATGTATCAGCCCCAAAAGCCCACGGGGGAGGGGGGATACTTTGTTTCACTTTGTTTCGCAATAGAGTTACTTTTGCCCTAAAAAGTAACAAGGCCCGAAACCAGGCCGGTGTGGCTCAGTGGGTAGAGCGTCGACATAGGAACCCCCCGGGGGCTCCAACCAGGGGTTTGGGGAGGGTCCGGGCGCGCCTCTCCCTCCAGGATCGGAAACGGGGCGAGATTAAACGGGGGTGGGGGGGGGAACCAAAACGATTTTTGGGGGTTTGGATAGGGGAATCCAGGCCCCCCACAAGCACCCAGCGGTGGGGGGACCCCCGGGGGTCCAATCTAGGGCGTCCAGGGCACGCGCAACGGGTTTGGAGAGGGTCCCGCGCGCGCTCTAGGCCGGGTCCCTCCTCCCCGGAGACAGAGAGCGATTAAAAGGGAAAAGCCGATTTTTGGGCTTTGGATCGGGGGGTCCAGGCCCCCCCATACCCACCCAGCGGCGGGGGGACCCCCGGGGATCCAATCTAGGGCGTCCAGGGCGCACGCAACAGGTTTGGAGAGGGTCTGGCCCCTCCTCCCCGGACGCGCCCCTCCCTCTGGGACCGGGGACGGGGCGCGATTTAACGGGAACAGCTGACTTTTTGGGATTCGGATCGGGGGTCCAGGTCCCCCCCACACCTATCCCTTTTTTTAAATTCAAATAATAGGAGGCTTTTGGAAATGCTATAAGGTAGTCTTGATAGCGTTTACATTTTATTTTTATTTTATTTTTTTTTAGCGTTTACATTTTAATTATTTGCGCTGCGCTAGGGCTGCTTTCGGTTCCTAACGCCTTGTGCCATTTTACCTAACTTTTGGGATGGGAATGGGGGGGGGGGGGGGAGTGAGGACGACGATGGGAGGCCATACTCAATAAAATAAATAAAAAATGAATTTTAAAAGAAATGCCCCTTTCGCAGGGCAGACAGGGGACTCGGACAAAATTATGTGACACGACTGTCTAACGGTAAATATGTTCTAGTGCACATGGAATCAAGTGTTTTTTAAAGAACTTATTGGGCAAAAAAAATAACATAATAAAAATTTAAAAAGGTAGAAAAAGAAATATCATTAATCAAAATTTTAAAAATTTTAAAAATAAAAATTAAAAGTCCCGACGCCGCGAGACAAAGGGTTAAAAAATCGGGACGGCCCCGCCAAAAGCGGGACGCCTGGTCCCCTTGTTCTAGGACCGGAAACGGGGCGTGATTTAACCGGAAACAGCCGCTGTTTGGGGTTCAAATTCAGGGGTCCAGGCCCCCCGAACCCTCACCCAGCGGTGGGGGGACCCCGAGGCTCCCAACTAGGGCGCCCGGTTCCGCCCCGCGTCCCCGCGCGCGCGTCCGCGACTCCGGGACGCGCGCCGCTTCCGGGCCGCCTGCCCCCACTTCCCACAACCCCCCGCGGCCCCACCCACAAGCCCCCGCGCGTGCGCGCGTCACCTGGTTCCGCGAAGCCGCCGAGGAGGCGGCGTAGCAGCTGCGCCAGGATCACCGCCGCGCCCGCCGCGTAGACGCGCAGTGCCGCCCGCGCCGCGGACCAAGGCGACATGGCCGCGCGGCCTCCTCTGGCTCCTCCGGCTCCTCCGGCTCCTCCGGCTCCTCCCCGCGCGCCCCGGGGCCTGGGCCGCCCCGGGTCCGGCCCACCTGGGGGGCGGAGGGAGCCTGGACCCGCCCGGGCCCCGCCCCTCCTCCTCGGCCACGCCCCTTGGTGCGTAAGCCATGTACCTTCATGCGTAAGTGACGTCCTGTCCCGCGTAGGCCCTGCCCCGCCCGGGCCACGCCCCTCCTCGGCCACGCCCTTTCGCGTGTAAGTGACGTCCTGTCCCGCGTAGGCCCCGCCCCGACCCGCCCGAGCCACGCCCCTGCTTCTCGGCCACGCCCCTCCATGCGTAAGCCACGTCCTTCATGCGTAAGTGACCTCCTGTCCCGCATAAGCCCCGCCCGGACCCGCCCGGGCCACGCCCCTCCTTCTTCGGTCACGCCCCTCCTGCTCGGCCACGCCCCTTCGTGCGTAAGCCAGGTCCTGCCCCACGTAGCCTACGCCCCTCCCTGCGTCAGCCACGCTTCTTCATGCGTAATCTACGTCACGCCACGTGAAAGCCCCGCCCCTGCGTAGGCCAAGCTTCTTCATGAGTAGCTACGTCACGTAGTGTAAGCCCCGCCCCTGCGAAGGCCACGCCCCTTTCCTCGTCGGCCACGCCCCTCCTTCAGCCACACTCTTCCCCGCATCGGTCACGCCCCGTCCCCGCGTAGGCCACGCCCTGCGTAGGCCACCCTCCTCCCTAGGTTTGACACGCCCGCCCCCACGCGTGCCACGCCCCCTGCGTCGGCCCCGCCCCTCCCTGGCTAGGCCACGCCCCTCCAGGACCGTGACCGACTAGGAACCTGGGACCATCAGCCCCATTTGACCGCTATTCTCCCTCCCCCTTCCCTTCCGGTCCCCAGCGGGGATCCCCCCCAAACCAGGGGGACCCCGTCTTCACCCCGGGTCCACCCGCCTCACCCTCCCCGGACCAGGGGCCGCCCCCTCTCCCCTCTCCCCTCCCCGCCAGGATACTTCATCCTAATGATAATGGATTGTTTTACATTTTTATTCATTCATTCATTCATTCATTCACTCATTCACTCATTCACTCATTTTATTCACGCTTTTTTTTTTAAATATATATTTTTTATTGATGTTTTACAGAGAGGAAGGGAGAGGGACAGAGAGCTAGAAAGGTCGATGAGAGAGAAACATGGACCAGCTGCCTCCTGCACGCCCCCCACCGGGTATGTGCCCGCCACCAGGGTCCATGCCCTTGACCGGGAATCGAACCCGGGACCTTTCAGTCCGCAGGCTGACGCTCCGTCCACTGAGCCACACTGGCTTCTGCTTATTCACTCATTTTATTCCCTCATTTCTTCACTCATTTCTTCATTCACTAATGCATGCATTCACTCATACACTCACTACTTCATTTATTCACTCATTCATTCGTTCTCTCATTCATTCACTCATTTATTCACTAATTCACCCATTCATTCGCTCGCTCATTTACTCACTCATTCAGTCATTCATCCACTTATTTATTCACTAATTCATTCGATCACTCATTCATTCACTAATTCATACATTCATTCACTCACTAATTCACTCATTCATTCATTCACTCATTTATGCACTAATGCATTCAATCACTCATTCATTTATTCTCTCAGTCATTGATTCACTCATTCACTCATTTATTCTCTAATTCATTCACTCATTCATTCATTTATTCATTCACTCATTTATGCACTAATGCATTCAATCACTCATTCATTTATTCTCTCAGTCATTGATTCACTCATTCACTCACTCACTCACTCATTCACTCATTCAACAAGCATGTCTGCGTGCCAGACCCACCCAGGACTCAGTGGGACCCCCTGGGAAGACCTGTGGTGAGCCAATCGCGTCCCATCACTTTCTGAGGCGCCAGGACTGGGCTTGGCTGCAACAATATAACCATTTTTCCAACCGCTACAATGTTTCTCTTTGCAACTGCAACAATGTAGCCATTTTTAGCTGTTACAATGTTTCTATTTTTCAGCTGCTACAAATGTTGCCATTTCCCAGGAAGGATCGCTTGGCATCTGTTCCCCCAGCCTCGGTCCAAACGGCATTTCCCTGTTGGAAGGAAAATACGTGAGAAATCCTTGGCAGGAGAGCCTGCCGGGCTGTGCCGTCAAAGCTTAGAACTAATTTACGCTGCGGAGCCCAGAGGCTCAGGGGTTGAGCTTCCATCCTCGGAACCAGGCGGTCACGGGTTCGATTCCCGCTCAAGGGCACAGGCCCGGGGGCTGTGGGCTCCATCCCCAGCAGGGGGCGTGCGGGAGGCAGCCGATGGGTGATTCTCTCCTCTCCCTCTCTCTTCCTCTCTGAAAATTTTTTTAAAAATATATATTTTTTATTTTATATATATGTATTATATATTTTATTTTATTACATATATTTATTATATTAAGATATTTTATTAAATGTAAATATATAGTAAGCTATATATATTTATTATATTAAGATATTTTATTAAATGTAAATATATAGTAAACTATATTATATTAAGATATTTTATTAAATGTAAATATATAGTAAACTATATTTATTATATTAAGATATTTTATTAAATGTAAATATATAGTAAACTATATTTATTATATTGAGATATTTTATTAAATGTAAATATATAATAAATTATATATATATAATAAATTATATATATAATAAATTATATATATATATATGTAATTTTTTTAAAAAAAAGTAATTAACCTTAACGGCTACGGCTGTGACTCAGTGGATAGAGCCGGCCTTGGGACTGAAGGGTCTGTTGTATGGTTTTGCCATTTTTTTTTGTTGTTGTTATTTTTGTTTTTTTACAAGAGAACCAGGGAGCAGAGAGCAGGGTCCTCTGTATTTCACAAAATTCTTATTTTTCGATTACGTATGGGTTACAGGGTGTGCCAGGAAACGTAGACAGGAATGCACGTGGAAGGATGACCAATTTAGCTTTTATATTTTTTTTAAAAATATATATATATATATAATTTATTTTATTATATATTTACATTTAATAAAATATCTATCTATCTACCTATATTTTTTTTTTTTTCAAAGAGGGAGAGAGAGAGAGAGAGAAACATCCATGAGGAGAGAGAATCACAGACCGGTCGCCTCCTGCGCGCCCCCTACTGGTTGGGGACGGAGCCCACAAACCTCGGGGCCTGTGCCCTTGACCAGGAATCGGACCCGGGACCTCCTGGTTCCTATGACGACGCTCTAACCGCTGAGCCACCTGGCATGTATCTTGCGACCGATTGCAATTCTCACCTTTTATTTTCGGGGCCCCAGGTGGGTGTCAGACACTTCCCGGTAGCAGCTGAGGGGTTTCTCCCAGACACAGGCTGTCTCTCTCTCTCTCTCTCTCTCTCTCTCTCTTTCTCTCTCTCTCTCTCACACACACACACACACACAGGGTGTTCATTTCTCTCTCTCTCTCTCTCTCTCTCTCTCTCTCTCTCTCTCTCTCTCTCTCATACACACACACACACACAAACGGTGTTCATTCTCTCTCTCTCTCTCTCTCTCTCTCTCTCATTTCTCCCAATGTGCGTCTCTCTCTCTCTCTGTCTCTCTCTCACACACAGTGTTCATTTCTCTCTCTCTCTCTCTCTCTCTCTCTCTCTCTCTCTCTCATTTCTTCCTCTGTGTCTCTCTCTCTCTCTCTCTCTGACACACACGCACAGTGTTCATTTCTCCCTCTCTCTCTCTCTCTCTCTTTCTCTCTCTCTCTCTCTCTCTCTCTCTCACACACACACACACACACACACACACACACACACACACACAGGGTGTTCATTTCTCTCCCTCTCTCTCTCTCTCTCTCTCTCATTTCTCCCTCTGTGTCTCTCTCTCTCTCTCTCTCTCTCTCTCACACACACACACACACACACACACACACACACACACAGGGTGTTCATTTCTCTCTCTCTCTCTCTCTCTCTCTCTCTCTCTCTCTCTCTCTCTCTCTCTCTCCTCCTTTCATTGCCGTGTTTATTTATAGCGGGGGCCTACTTTCTACAGGGCTAGAATCTCTCCACCTTTTTATTTTTATTTTTTTTATTTTATTTTATTTTAAAAAAAGGTTTTGTCTTGTTTTTTTTTTTTTTTTTGGAGTTTTCAAAGCGGGCGTGACTCCTGGAGTCCCAGGCCCCAGGGAAGCGATGGGACCGGAGGGGGGTTTCCGAATTCCCACCACGACCCCCGCCACCAAACAGTCAGCCAGGCCGACGCCACAGATTCCCTCTGAAGCTTCCTT
>OY882879.1:105856210-105871388 GCA_963693515.1 Pipistrellus nathusii | reverse complement strand
CTTCCAGCCCCGGCCGGTGTGGCTCAGTGGGTAGACAGAAAGGTCCCGGGTTCGATTCCGCCCCGGCCAAGGGCATGGGCCTCCATGGCTGAGGGCACATCCCCAGTGGGGGGCGTGCAGGAGGCAGCTGGTCGATGATTCTCTCTCATCATCCATGTTTCTGACTCTCTCTCCCTCTCCCTTCCTCTCTGTACAAAATCAATAAGATATATTTTAAAATAAATAAATAAATAAATAAATAAATAAATAAATAAAAGCTCTTCCCAAGAATTGATAAAGAAAATAAAAATGAATGAATAAATAAATGAAAGCTCTTCCCAAGACTTGATAAAGGAAATAAAATTAAAATTAAAAAATAAATAAATAAAAAGAAAAAAAAAAAAAGAGAGAAAGAAAACCAAGATTAAATTCTCTTTAAAAATCTTTTAATTTAAAAAAAAAAAAAAATCAGCCCTAAACCGGTGTGGCTCAGTGGGTAGAGCCTCGGCCTGCGGACGGAAGGGTCCCGGGTTCGATTCCCGGTCAAGGGCATGGGCCTGGGTGGCTGAGGGCACATCCCCAGTGGGGGGCGTGCAGGAGGCAGCTGGTCGATGATTCTCTCTCATCGTCCATGTTTCTGACTCTCTCTCTCCCTCTCCCTTCCTCTCTGTGTAAAAAAAAAATAAATAAAATAAATAAATCAATAAAATACATATGTTTAAATAAAAATAAAAAATACGTTTGAATGACAAGGGGCAGGACACCTCTCAGATCTCCAAAGCCTGGTGTCCACCAGGAATCCCAGGCCTTAGGCCCCCGTTTCCCAAAACATCCTGAGCCACATCAGGTGCCAATGCGATGAGCCTCGCTCTGATTAAACAGTGAGCAGCATTCATCCCGGCAAAACCTTAAATTGTCAATTTTTTTAAAAAAAAAATATATATATATTTTATTGATTTTTTTTTTTTTTACAGAGAGAAAGGGAGAGAGATGGAGAGTGAGAAACATCCATGATGAGAGAGAGTCATCCATCCGCTGCCTCCTGCGCGCCCCCCACTGGGGAGGTGCCCTCAGCCATCCAGGTCCCACGCCCTTGACCGGGAATCGAACCCGGGACCCTTCCGTCCAGCAGGCCGAGGTTCTGCCCACTGAGCGACACCGGTCTCGGCAAATTGTCAATTTTCTGAGTCCACGGCCCTGTGTGGTGATTGATGAAGCATCTTGTTGAATCAATATCCCTGTGACAATACCCACAGCCCCGGTTTAATCTCTCTCTTTCTTTCTTTCTTTCTTTCTTTCTTTCTTTCTTTCTTTCTTTCTTTCTTTCTTTCTTTCTTTCTTTCTTTCTTTCTTTCTTTCTTTCTTTCTTTCTTTCTTTCTCTCTCTCTCTCTCTCTCTCTCTTTCTTTCTTTCTTTCTTTCTTTCTTTCTTTCTTTCTTTCTTTCTTTTTCTTTCTTTCTTTTTTCTTTAAACATGATTAAGTTCATATATCTATATATATATCTATATATATAAAAAAATATATATTTTTTTTAATATATTTTTAAAAAATACATATTTTATTGATTTTTCACAGAGTGGACGGGAGAGGGACAGAGAGCTAGTAACATCGATGAGAGAGAATCATCGACCAGCTGCCTCCTGCACGCCCCCCACTGGGGATGTGCCCTCAGCCACCGAGGTCCATGCCCTGGACCGGGAATCGAAACCGGGACCCTTCCGTCCGCAGGCCGAGGCTCTACCCAATGAGCCACACCGGTTTCGGCTTAATCTCTTTCTTACAAATTCCGGTAAAAAACAGTTGGCAAATCTGCTTTTTTTATTTTTTATTTTTCTTTATTCCCTGGAATTGATTTCTTGGTGACACCAAGGATTCAGCTTTGGGAAGGTTCTGCAGAGTCTGGCTGGTGTGGGCTCAGCGGTTCGAGCGCCGGCCTAGGAGCCCAGGAGGGTCCTGGGTTCGATTCCCGGTCAAGGGCACAGGCCCGGGTGGCGGGCTCCGTCCCCAACCAGTAGGGGGCGCGCAGGAGGCGGCCGGTCCGTGATTCTCTCTCTTTATGGATGTTTCTCTCTCTCCCCCTCTCTCCCTTCCTCTCTGACATCAATAAAAAAATATAAATATTTTTTTAATTAAATAAATAAAAATAAATGGAAAAATATCCTCAGGTGGCCAGTAGGGGGCGTGCAGGAGGCAGCCGGTTCGTGGTTCTCTCTCCTCATGGATGTTTCTCTCTCTTTCTCTCTCTCTCTCTCTCTCTGCTTCTCCCTTCCTCTCTGACATCAATAAATATATATATTTTTTTTAATTAAATAAGTAAAAATGAATGGAAAAATATCCTCAGGTGGCCAGTAGGGGGCGTGCAGGAGGCAGCCGATCCGTGAGTCTCTCTCGTCATGGATGTTTCTCTCTCTCTCTCTGCCTCTCCCTTCCTCTCTGAAATCCATCCTATATATTTATTTATGTATTTACAGTATTTATTTATGTATTTACAGTATTTATTTATGTATTTAAAGGATCAATCAGAATGATCCTGACAAAGGTAACCCATCCGTTCACGACTGGACTCGTTGATTGATTGAATGCTGGCGGCCTAGGGTTTGAGGGATTGAGGCCCCCGTCCGGAGGGCAACATTGAATCTCAGAAAATGTGGGTGGGTGGACTCGTAAATGAATAAGTGGGATGGATGGATGGATGGATGGGTGGGTGGGTGGATGGGTGGATGGATGGATGGATGGGTGGGTGTATGGGTGGATGGGTGGATGGGTGGGTGGATGGATGGATGGATGGATGGGTGGATGGATGGGTGGATGGATGGATGGATGGATGGGTGGATGGATGGGTGGATGGATGGGTGGATGGGTAGATGGGTGGATGGGTGGATGGGTGGATGGGTGGATGGATGGATGGATGGGTGGATGGATGGTGGATGGATGGTGGATGGATGGATGGGTGGATGGATGGATGGATGGATGGGTGGGTGGGTGGATGGATGGGTGGATGGATGGATGGGTGGATGGGTGGGTGGGTGGGTGGGTGGGTGGATGGGTGAATGGATGGATGGATGGATGGATGGGTGGATGGGTGGATGGATGGATGGATGGATGGGTGGATGGATGGGTGGGTGGGTGGATGGATGGGTGGATGGATGGGTGGGTGGGTGGGTGGGTGGGTAGGTGGATGGATGGGTGGATGGGTGGATGGGTGGGTGGGTGGATGGATGGGTGGATGGGTGGGTGGGTGGGTGGATGGATGGAAGGATTGATGGGTGGATGGATGGGTGGGTGGGTGGATGGGTGGATGGGTGGGTGGGTGGGTGGATGGATGGAAGGATTGATGGGTGGATGGATGGATGGGTGGGAGGATGGGTGGATGGGTGGGTGGGTGGGTGGGTGGGTGGGTGGGTGGATGGATGGAAGGATTGATGGGTGGATGGATGGGTGGGTGGGTGGATGAATGGATGGATGGATGGATGGATGGATGGATGGATGGATGGATGGGTGGGTGGGTTTGTGGATGGGTGGATGGATGGGTGGATGGATGGGTGGATGGGTGAATGGATGGATGGATGGGTGGGTGGATGGATGGATATATGAATAGGTTATGGGTGGATGGATAGACACTTGGGTAGATGGGTGGATAAGTACATTAATGGATGGATGGATGGATCAATGAATGAATGAATAGGTGGATAGATGGATAGATACATTAATAGATGGGTTAATGAACTAATTGTAGGTGGATGAATGGATGGATGGGTGAATGGGTGGATAGATGTATGGATGGAAAGACAGATGGACAGATGTGTGGATAGATGGATACATTAATAGATGGATTGATAAGTAAATGAATTAATAGGTGAATGGATGGATGAATGGATGGATGAATGGATGGATGGATGGACGAATGGATGGATGGACAAATGGATGGATGGATGGAAAGATGGATGGACAGATGTGTGGATAGATGGGTACATTCATGGATAGCTTAACGAAAGATTGAATCTATAGGTAATGTATAGAGGTATGGATGATTGGGCGAATGGGCCCCTTAATGGATACATTAATAAATGACTACATTAAAAATTAAATAATTAGCCGAGACCGGTTTGGCTCAATGGATAGAGCGTCAGCTTGGGGACTGAAGGGTCCCGGGTTCGATTCCGGTCAAGGGCATGTACCTTGGTTGCGGGCACATCCCCAGTAGGGGGTGTGCAGGAGGCAGCTGATCGATGACTCTCTCTCATTGATGTTTCTAACTCTTTATCTCTATCCCTTCCTCTCTGTACAAAATCAATAAAATATATTTTTTAAAAAATTAAATAATTATTACATGGGTTAATGGATGGTTAAACAGATGGATAGATTAATGGATGGATTAAGGAGTGAATGAATAGATGGATAGATAAATGAATGAATGGAAGGATGGATGGATGGATGAATGGATGGATGGATGGATGGATGGATGGACATATGGATGTATAGATGGATAGATGGATGGATGGATGAATAGATGGATGGATGGATGGATGGATGGATGGATGGATGGATGAATAGATGGATGGGTGGATGGATGGATGGATGGGTGGATGGACTTATGGATGTATAGATGGATAGATGGATGGATGAATAGATGGATGGATGATGGATGGATGGGTGGATGGACATATGATAGACATATGATGGATGATAAATAAATGGGTGGATGGGTCCATTAATGGGTGGATGAATAAATGAATGAATGAATAGATGGATCGATGAACGGATGGACAGATGGACCGGTGGGTGCCTCCTGCACACCCTCCACTGGGGATTGACCCATCCCAACTCGGGCATGTGGCCCTGACCTGGAATCGAACCTGTCACCGGCCAGTGTGTAGGTCCACACTCAGCCCCTGAGCCACGCCAGCTGTGGCTGCCATTTTGTTGTTGTTGTTGTTGTTATTTTTGTTCCCGCCATAACGCAACAAGCCGTAACCCCAGGGTGTGTGATTTCAAAAAATATTTTTATTTTCTGGAATAGGCGTAATGTGTGGGCTGGATCCTAGGGCCTCTCTCCACAAGGAGAGGCACAAAGCCGTGAGAACAAGACACACACCACACGCGCGGACAGATGGACGAAGGCAGCATTGAGGGTGGGGGGGGGCGGGATGTCCAAACTGGAATGGGGGGAGCTCACCACCGCCCCCTACTGGAGAACAGAAAATGCCCCACGCGACGCCCTGCAGACAGCCCAGGAGGCAGGCGCGGGCAGAGTTCCGAGGCCAGGCTCAAAGCTGGAGGCGTTTCCAGAACTTTCTAGAATGTTCCGGGATGTTCCAGAATATTCCGGAATGCTCCAGAACGTTCTGGGTCCAAAGTCTCAAGTCTGAATTGCCGAGATTCCATTGTTGTCGCCGTCATCGGCATCCTTCTTGCGAGGACCCCCGGGGCAGGCCCTGGTGCGGGGCTCCGTGTGGTTGCGTTTATATCGTCTACCGATGAACCAGGAGGTCCCGGGTTCGATTCCCGGTCCAGGGTCCGTGCCCTGGTTGCATGCTGGGTCCCCAGAGAAGGGGATATTTCTCTCTCTCTCTCTCTCTCTCCCTTCCCCTTCCTCTCGGAAACCAATACAAATCGATACAAAACATAAAATAACAACAAACATGAACATCTATAAAACACACACACACACACACACACAAAAGGAAAAAAATATCCAGGGATCTTTGCATGGTTTCCCTGGAAACGCCATGAGGTTAGGGTGTGGGTTGTGTGTTTTTTGTTTTTGTTTTTGTTATTTTTTTGGGGGAGACAACAATGACGTCACAAGCTGCATCTGAGGTCAAATGGGCGTGGCCTCTCAGGTGGGCGTGGCTTCTCGGGTGGGCGTGGCCGGAAGTGATTGGTTCTCTGGAGTTTCTCTATCCAGGAATGATTGACAGGGGAACCCACCAACGGACAAGGACGAACCACGATGGACAAACATCACAAAAGGGGACTGGAGGAAAGGGGTGTTTGAGGGGGTCAGGGGGTGCCTGAGGGGTCAGGGGGTGCCTGAGGGGTCCCCCGGAATGGCTGGGTGGGCCCCCCCAAGGGCCCATGGAGGTGACACAGGCCCCCATGAGTCCCGCCCTCCTGGTGATGGCTCAGCAAGAATGAGTGATTGACAGGGGCAAGGGGCGGGAATTAGTCTTCACCTTTCACCCCCAACCGTCAGCCGCAAAGCATGCTGGGAGCTGCCCAGACCACCCCTGGGCAGTGAGGTCAGCAAGATGAGTGACTGACAGGGGCAGGGGGCGGGAATTAGTCTTCACCTTTCACCCCCAACTGTCAGCCGCAAAGCATGCTGGGAGTTGCCCACCAAGATAGTCTTCATCTTTCATCCCAGACACCAGCCGCAATGCATGCTGGGAGATGCCCACGGGGATAGTCTTCATCTTCCACCCCCAGCCTTCGGCCGCAAAGCATGCTGGGAGCTGCCCACGGGGAGAGTCTTCATCTTTCACCCCCAGCCTTCGGCCGCAAAGCATGCTGGGAGCTGCCCAGAACACCCCTGGGCAGTGAGGTCAGCAAGAATGAATGATTGACAGGTGGAGGTGGGCGGGACCATAGTCTTCCTCTTTCACCCCAGACACCAGCCGCAAAGCATGCTGGGAGCTGCCCACGGGGATAGTCTTCATCTTTCACCCCCAGCCTTCAGCCGCAAAGCATGCTGGGAGCTGCCCAGACCACCCCTGGGCAGTGAGGTCAGCAAGAATGAGTGATTGACAGGAGGGAGGGCAGGTGGGCGGGACCATTGTCTTCATCTTTCACCCCGCCCCCCCCCAGACGTCAGCCGCAAAGCATGCTGGGAAGTGAGGTCCTCCAACTTCCGGCTCTGCCCGCCTCCACCACCCTGCAGTCGTCCTGGGCCCCCTGGTGGCTCCGGGTGGGGGTGCAGTCAGGACGTCTCTCCAGCTGGTGTGTCTGGGTGAGGGGCCTCCATCCCAGGAGGGACCCTATGGGGGGTGGGAGGAAGGGAGAAGAGAAAGAAAGAAAGAAAGAAAGAAAAGAAAAAATAAATAAAAGACACAATGAGCTCAGGGACATACCCCTCCACGCCGTCCATCCCAAATCACGTTATTTTATTTATTTATTTACTTATTTTTACCCAAAAGGAACCCGGGCAGGACCGGGCTGGTGTGGCTCAGTGGTTAGAGCTTCCAACCTGGGGTCACGTTCCACTCCGTCCCCAGGAGGGGGCGTGCGGGAGGCAGCGGATGCAGGATTCTCTCTCTCTCCTCATGGATGCTTCTGACTCTCTATCCCTCTCCTCTCTTGGAAATCAATTAAAAATATATATATATATTATATATATATATTTTTTAATATATTTATTGATTTTTTTTTTTTTTTTTTTTTTTTTTGCAGAGAAGAAGGGAGAGGGAGAGTCAGAAACATCCATCAGCCGCCTCCTGCACGCCCCCCCACTGGGGATGTGCCCTCAGCCACCCAGGTCCATGTCCTTGACCGGGAATCGAACCCGGGACCCTTCCGTCCGCAGGCCGACGCTCTATCCGCTGAGCCACACCGGTTCATGCTATTTTATTTTTATTTTTTAAAATTAATTCACCATAGCTAAGATTTGGAAACAGCCTAAGTGCCCATCAGCACATCCCCAGTGGGGGGCGTGCAGGAGGCAGCTGATCGATGACTCTCTCTCATCATTGATGTTTCTGGCTCTCTGTCCCTCTCCCTTCCTGTCTGTAAAAAAATCAATAAAATATATTTAAAAATAAATAAATAAAAATAAAAAAATAAAGGAGAATATTTATTTACATTAATATTTTTTTTAAAAAAATCATGAATAGCCGAAACCGGTGTGGCTCAGTGGATAGAGCGTCGGCCTGCGGACGGAAGGGTCCCGGGTTCGATTCCCGGTCAAGGGCATGGACCTTGGGGGCTGAGGGCACATCTCCAGTGGGGGGCGTGCAGGAGGCAGCTGGTCGATGCTTCTCTCTCATCATTGATGTTTCTTACTCTCCATCCTTCTCCCTTCCTCTCTGTGAAAAATCGATAAAATATATTATTTTTAAAAAGATGCTTGAATTAAAAATAAATTAATTAATTAAATAAAATTAAAAAAAATAAATTAAAAATTCATGAATAGCCCAAACCTATTCATGAATTGATGTGTCTAACTCTCCCTCCCCCTCCCTTCCTCTCTGTAAAAAATCAATAAAATATATATATATATATATATTTTTAAAATATATATATAGGCCCCAAATGAGGTCAGTGGGCTGAGCTGGCACGCAGTTTGGTGTAAAAATAAAACCCAGGGTGTCAGGGAACAGCCTTGCGGGCCCTTATCATGTCTTTAAAAATGATGATTCCGAGAGAAAGAGAATAATTATCCTCTCAAGAGACGTCCTTGGGGACCAGCCAACCTCCTTTATCCTGGAAATACTCAGAGATAAAAACCCCTCCGAGGCCGAGGACCTGGCTCATCAGAGGTTAGAGCCTCGACCTGTGAATTCAGGAGGGTCCCGGGTTCGATTCCCGGTCAAGGGCATGGGCCTTGGGTGGCTGAGGGCACATCCCCAGTGGGGGGCGTGCAGGAGGCAGCCGGTCGGTGATTCTCATCTTTCCTATTTCTCTCTCTTTTCTTCTTTGAAATAAATAAAAAAAATATGTGTGTTTTGTTTTTTGTTTTTTTTTTAAGAAAATTAAGATATAGAAACTCATCAGGAAAAGGACTGAAAAATCTGTTTTAAAAATAAAATAAAAATTAAAAAAATAAATGAAGCCCTGGCTGCTGTGGCTCAGTAGGCAGAGCGTCGGCCTGCGGACGGAAGGGTCCCGGGTTCGATTCCCGGTCAAGGGCATGGGCCTGGGTGGCTGAGGGCACATCCCCAGCGGGGGGCGTGCAGGAGGCGGCGGATGGATGTTTCTCTCTCATCATCGATGTTTCTGGCTCTCTCTCCCTCTCCCTTCCTCTCTGTAAAAAAATCAAATACAATATATATATTTTTTAAAAATAAAATAAAATAAATAAAATGTAAGAATCCTTTCTATGAAAAGAGAGAGAGAGAGAGAGAGAGAGTAAGTAAAACGAGTCAGGTGACTTGCGAATATTTCTGTCTTGTCCAGCTGTGTCTGTGTGTGTGTGTTTGCTTGTTAACCGACCTCGGACGATATATTTTTCCATTGATTTTTAGAGAGAGTGGAAGGGAGGGGTGCAGAGAGAGAGAGAGAGAGAGAGAGAGAAAGAGCGAGAGGGAGAGAAACATTGATGTGAGAGAGACGCAGCGATTGGCTGCCTCCCGAGCAGGCCCAGACCAGGGAGGGCCCAGGATGGACCTGCAACCCAGGTCCATGCCCTGGACCGGGAATCGAACCCGGGACCTTTCCGTCCGCAGGCTGATGCTCTATCCACTGAGCCACACCGGCCAGGGCTTTGTGTTATTTATTTTATTTTATTTTATTTTATTTATATATTTTTTATATTTTATTGATTTTTCATAGAGAGGGATAGAGAGTTAGAAACATCGATGAGAAAGAATCATCGATCAGCTGCCTCCTGCACGCCCCCCACTGGGCATGTGCCCGCCACCAAGGTCCATGCCCTTGACCAGGAATCGAACCCGGGACCCTTCAGTCCGCAGGCTGAGGCTCTATCCACTGAGCCAAACTGGTTTTGCCTGTGTTTTATTATTTTTTTTTTAATCAATAAAATAACCAAAACCGGTGTGGCTCAGTGGGTAGAGCTGTCGGCCTGCGGACGGAAGGGTCCCGGGTTCGATTCCCGGTCAAGGGCATGGACCTCGGTGGCTGAGGGCACCTCCCCAGTGGGGGGCGTGCAGGAGGCGGCGGGTGGATGGTTCTCTCCCCTCCATGTTTCTCTCTCTCCTCTCCCTTCCTCTCTGTACAAAATCAATAAAATATATATATATATATATATTTTTTTTTTATATTTTTATTGATTTTTCACAGAGAGGAAGAGAGAGGGATAGAGAGTTAGAAACGTCGATGAGAGAGAATCATCGACCAGCTGCCTCTTGCACACCTCCTACTGGGGATGTGCCCGCAACCAAGGTACATGCCCTTGACCGGAATCGAACCCGGGACCCTTCAGTCCGCAGACCGACGCTCTACCACTGAGCCAAACCGGTGCCGGCAATAAAATATATTTTTAAAAAAATAATAATAAAGGAACTTGAATGCCACCCTTCGTAAAGCTAAGCACCCAAGACTGCAGGCAATTGGGGGGCGGGGGCTGGGCAAGGCCAGGGCGTCACCCCAAAACCGTCCCTCCTCCCCGGGATGGCTCCTGTCAGACAGGCCCCCCAGTCTCTGCGGACACATACGTTTTGGGGTTCAGTCCATGCGCAGGGGGGCTGTAGTTTCAGCCTCAAACGTGCGGGGCACCCTGCCTGGAAGCCTGATTCTTTTGGGGGGCTCTCTCCTCTCCTGGGAGGCGGGGGGATCCCCAAGTTTTTGAGCCTCTTGGGGCGCCTCGTCCGGGCCACAGACTCCAGACACCTCCGGGTCCCCCCCAAAATTCCATCCTCTCCCCCTTGGCGGGTCCTGGCCACCCGTGTCCCCCTCCAACGCGCGCGCACGCCCCCCTCCCCCCCAATAACGCAGCGCTGAGTGTCTGCGGGGATTCGGGGGGCCCCTCTCTGGAAGGTCCCCCCACACATGGCCTCTGGTGGCAGCGTTTGGCGCTTCATTTTCCCCAAGGCTCGCCTGGCTGGGAGGCTGGGGGGCTGGGGGGACTGTCCCCTAGGAATTGGGGTCCCACGAGGAATTTCGGGGCGAAAACGGGGTGCAGGAGGTAGGCCCTCATGTTCCCCTGACCACACACAGCCCCCTGCAGCCTCTGGCTGCGTCCTGCGCCCCCCAAGGGGGCCCCAGGGAGATGGCGCGGGGGGGGGGGGGGGCAGCAGGTCGTGCGCGCCCGGATGCGCGCATGGTTTCCACGAACTTGGGGCTCCTCATCCTCGGATCCCCCCCCCCCCCCGGCCCCGCCAGCCTCCGGAGGGGGCTCCGGGCTCCATCTCTTCGCCCTGAAGGCCACGGGCAGGCAGGTGGCCGTGGCCGTGGCGGGAGGGGGCGGGAGCGCGCGTAACGGGCGTTGGAGAGGTTTGGAGAGGGGAGGGGGGCCTCTCCGGCCGCGCGCGCGCCACCCAGCCTCAGGAGGGCACTCGGGGCCCCTCTCCTCGCCCTGACGGCCACGGGCAGTGGAACCAGTGGGCGCGAGAGGGATGGAGAGGTTTGGGGAGGTGTGTGTGTGGGGGGGGGGGGAGGGGGAAGCGAGCTCTCCGGCCACGAGCGCGCGCCTCCTGTCCCCGAACTTGGGAACACCCCCTCCTCGGACACCCTCCCCCCAGCCCCACCTCCTCGCCCTGAAGGTCACGGGCAGGCGAGCAGGTGGAACCAGCGGGCGCGCGCGAGTTGGAGATGTTTGGGGAGATTGGGGGTGGGGGTGGGGGCTCTCCGGACGCGCGCGCGCGCCTCCTGTCCCCAGAGTTGGGGATCCCCGTCTTCGGACACCCCCCAGCCTCCGGAAGGGGCTCAGGGCTTGTCTCCTCGCCCTGAAAGCCGTGGCCAGGCAGGTGGCCGTGGCGGGAGGGGGGGGGGGGGAGGGCGGGAGCGCGCGTAATGGGCTTTGGACAGGTTTGGGGAGGGGCGGGGGGGCTCTCCTTCCCCGATGTTGGGGAGCCCCCTCCTCGGACACCCCCCCAGCCCCGCCGGGGACTCACCAGCTCCGTCTGCTCCCCCTGAAGGTCACAGCGGGTGCAATCCGTGGCCGGGAGCGGGCGTAACGGGCGTTGGGGAGCTTTGGGGACGGGCGGGGGCTCTCGGGCCTTGCGCGCGCGCCTCCTGTCCCCCAACCTGGGGACACCCCCTCCTCGGACACCCCGCTATCCCCGTCTAGCCTCAGGTTGGGGCTCACTGGCTCCGTTTCCTCGCCCTGAAGGCGCAATGGGGGCATTTGGGGACGGATGGGGGGGGGACCGTCTTTCTCTCCGTGCGCTCGCGCGCGCGCCTCCTGTCCCCAAACTTGGGGACACCCCCTCCTCGGACACCCCGCTATCCCCGTCTAGCCTCAGGAGGGGGCTCACTGGCTCTGTTTCCTCGCCCTGAAGGCGCAATGGGGACGTTTGGGGACGGAGGGGGGGACCCTCTTTCTCTCCGTGCGAGCGCGCGCGCGTCTCCAGAGTTGGGGCGCCCCCTCCTCGGACCCCCCCAGCCCCCGCCGGGGACTCACCAGCTCCGTCTGCTCGCTTTGAAGGTCACATCAGCGGTGCCATCAGCGGGCAGGAGGCGGGAGCGCCGGGGAGCCTCGGGGCGGGGGGCGGGGGACCCAGGAGGATGGGCGCGGGAGCGCGGGGCCCTCAGAGGCCGTGGTCGCAGTCCACATCGCGGCAGATGTACCAGAGGATCACGTAGAGGATGAGGAGGATGGCGAAGATGAACAGAGCCACCAGGATGGCCTTGGTCACCGGCGAGACGAGGGACTGCATGGCGCGCTCGCGCGCGCGCGCGGGGAGGGAGAAAGGGGGGCGCGGGGGGCGGGGCGCCGCGCTCACGACCCCCCCAGCGCGCCCTGGGGGCCCCCGCGCCGGCCCCGCGCCGCATCCGCCGCCGCTGCAGAGCCTCGTGAGGACGACCGGGCGACCGGAGGGGAGGGAGGGAGGGGGGATGGAGAGAGAGAGAACAACGGGGCCCCGCGCGCGGCCCGCGCGCTTGGACTGCGCTCTGGGGAGCCAGGGAGCTCGCTCGGAAGCCAGCCGGGCGCGCGCAGGCGGCCAGCGCGCGGGGAGGGTGGCAGAGGGACAGGATGCAATGCCTCCTCCCCCTCCTCCTCCTCCTCCTCCTCCTGCTCCTCCTCCTCTTCCTCCTCCTCCATCTCCTCCCCCTCCTCCTCCCCCTCCTCCTCCTCCTCCATCTCCTCCTCCTCCATCTCCTCCTCCTCCTCCTCCTCTTCCTGCTCCTCCTCCCCCTCCTCCTCCTCCTCCTCCTCCTCCTCCATCTCCTCCTCCATCTCCTCCTCCTCCTCCATCTCCTCCTCCTGCTCCTCCTCCTCCTCCTCCATCTCCTCCTCCTCCTCCTCCTCCTCCTCCTCCTCCTCCTCCTCCTCCATCTCCTCCTCCATCTCCTCCTCCTCCTCCTCCTCCTCCTCCTCCTCCTCCTCCTCCATCTCCTCCTCCTCCTCCTCCTCCTCCTCCTCCTCCTCCGTCTCCTCCTCCTCCTCCTCCATCTCCTCCATCTCCTCCTCCCCCTCCTCCTCCTCCTCCATCTCCTCCTCCTCCATCTCCTCCTCCATCTCCTCCATCTCCTCCTCCATCTCCTCCTCCATCTCCTCCTCCTGCTCCTCCTGCTCCTCCTCCTCCTCCTCCTCCTCCTCCATCTCCTCCTCCTCCATCTCCTCCTCCTCCATCTCCTCCATCTCCTCCTCCTCCTCCTCCTCCTCCTCCTCCTCCTCCTCCTCCTCCTCCTCCTCCTCCTGACCCATCGCTGGATTAACGTTGGCTTCGGCTCAGACTTTCCCGTAGAAAATTGGGCCTTTTATTATTTTTATTATTATTATTCTTGGATGGCCTCTGTGCCTGGCCGGCCTCAGCTATGGCCTCTGCATCTTTGTCTCCTGAAACGCAGAGAAAAGGGGGGAAAAAGTATATTTTTAAATCTCAGGGCGTTTGCCCAAACGGTCCCCAAACTCTGAGGACGGAGGGTGGGTCTCTGGGCCCATCTCCCCTCAGTGAGGTCCCGAGACGCCCTCAGCCACTCTGGGATTTTACTTTTAAAAATATATATATATATAAACAACAAAAACACTATCCATTCGCAGGCTGCAGAGCTGAGCCTGGATTTTCTTTGTTCTTGTGTGTGAGCGCCACCTCGTGGCGCACCTTGGTATCGGCCGCCGGCAAAAAAATGCGTTTTCAAGGTCAGATTGGGGGTCAGGGTCCCCCGCCAAGTGGGAGGCAGTTGGCTGAGGGACCACCAGGCCCACTTCCGGTCGGAACCACGTGCTCAGAGGGCCGGGCCCAGCTGCTTCCGGTGGGGTCAGGGGCGTGGGGCCCCAAGACATAACTCTGATTATTTTTTAAAAAAATAAAATAAAATAAAATATTTTTTATCCTAGAGTAGAATTTGGCGTTAAAATAATAGAGAGATTGGAGCTGGTGCGCCTCAGTGGGTAGAGCGCCGGCCTGCGGACTGAAGGGTCCCGGGTTCGATTCCCGGTCCAGGGCACAGGCCCCGGGTGGCGGGCTCCATCCCCAGTAGGGGGCGTGCAGGAGGCAGCCGATCCGTGATTCTCTCTCATCGTAGATGTTTCTCTCTCCCTCTCTCTCTCTCTTCCTTTCTCTCTGAAATCAATAAAAATAAATTTAAAAAAAATATATATATATAAATAGGACCTGATTGTCAAAAAAAAAACAATAAAAATCCACTACCTGACTTTAAACTTTCATTTTTATCATCATTTTTAAAACAAACAAACTAACAAAATTGAAACTGCCCAGCAGGGGGCGGCCAGGAGGCAGATGGTCCATGATTCTCTCTCCTCGTGGGTGTTTCTCTCTCTCTCTCTCTCTTTCTCTCTCCCTCTCCCTCTCCCTTCCTCTCTGACATCCATCCTATAGAATAAAAGCCTAATATGCTAAGTGTCTGGTTGACCAGTCGGCCGATCCACCAATCAAAGCGTCACATGCTAATGATATGCGAATGATATGCTAAATCCGCTCAAACGCTCGCTATGACGTGCACTGACCACCAGGGGGCAGACAGCTGACCGGTCGACCGGTCGCTATGACGTGCACTGACCACCAGGGGGCAGACAGCTGACCGGCCAACCGGTCGCTATGATGTGCACTGACCACCAGGGGGCAGACAGCCGACCGGTCGACCGGTCGCTCTGACGTGCACTGACCACCAGGGGGCAGACAGCTGACCGGCCAACCGGTCGCTATGATGTGCACTGACCACCAGGGGGCAGACAGCCGACCGGTCGACCGGTTGCTCTGACGTGCACTGACCACCAGGGGGCAGACTCTCAGTCCAGGAGCAGGAACCAGAGGCATGGGAACCTGGAACAGACGGGTGAATCTCAGAGGGCGATTGGGGCGAGGAGGGTGGGGGGAAGGTGGGGAGAGATTAACCAAAGATCTTATATGGGGACGACAGGCCGGTGCGCGAAATTCCTGCAGGGGGCGGTGTCTCTCA
>OY882879.1:105841210-105851210 GCA_963693515.1 Pipistrellus nathusii | reverse complement strand
GCTATAACCTAGAATATCCTATCAAACAACATGATTAAAATAATGGGGTGCGGTGGGGAGAGAAGGACGCGGAGGTGAGGACCTTCTTTTTGTGTTTGTTTGTTTTGCTGTTGTTTTCAAATATATTTCATTGATTTTTTTTTTAGTTAAAAAAAATCAATAAAATATATTTCATTTTTTCATAAAAGAAAATATTCTAAAATAAAATAAAATACATTTATATTTTAGGCAGCGGATGGAGGTTTCTCTCTCATCCATCTTTCTGGCTCTCTCTCACTTCCTCTCTGTAAAAAAAAAAAAAAATCAACAATATATATATATATATATATGTTTTTTTTTTAAAGGTAATATGCTAATTAGACCGTCAGACCTTCTGGACATCCTTCCGAACAAAAGGTGGGGAGATTCCCCCATCCCAGCCTCTCCCACAGGGGCCTTGGGGCTCCCATGACCCCCTGCTTTCCCCCCCACCCCCACCCCCTTCTGGTCAGAGTCCCCCCCACCCACCCACCCCCCCCCCCCCCCCGCACACCTGTCTGGGTCCTGAGCGTGGACCTGGGCTGGACGCGTCCACCATCCTGGTCACTGAGGTGACCTTTGGGGTGAGAGAGAGAGAGAGAGAGAGCGTTGCTCAGTGGTCAGAGCGGCCGCCGTAGGAGCCCAGGAGGGTCCCGGGTTCGATTCTCCCCGGGTCCAGGGCACAGGCCCCCCGGGGTGGCGGGTTCCCATCCCCGACCAGCAGGGGGCGCGCGGGAGGCAGCTGGTCAGTGATTCATTCTCTCTCTCTCTCTCTCTCTCTCTCTCTCTCTCTCTCTCTGTCTCTCTCTCCCTCTCTCTTTCTATCCATATAAATATATATTTTTAAACAAAACATAAAAAAATAAAATGAAATTGAACCAGGCCGGTGTGGCCCCGTGGTAGAGCGTCGACCTGTGAACCAGGAGGGTCCCGGGTTCGATTCCCGGTCAAGGGCACAAGCCCCGGGTGGCGGGCTGTATCTCCAACCAGCAGGGGGCGCGCAGGAGGCAGCCAGTCTGTGATTCTCTCTCCTCGTGGATGTTTCTCTCTTTCCATCACTTTCTGAAATAGATAGATAGATAGATAGATAGGTAGATGATAGATAGAGAGATAGGTAGATGATAGATAGATAGATAGATAGATAGATAGATAGATAGATAGATAGATAGATACATGATAGAGATAGATAGATAGGTAGATGATAGATATAGATGATAGGTAGATAGATATAGAGTTCTACATTGCCTGGATATGTAGATAGATAGATAGATAGATAGATAGATAGATAGATAGATAGATAGATATAATTTATAGAGTTCTACCTTGCCTGGATGGATGGATGGATGGATAGATAGATGATAGAGATAGATAGATAGATAGATAGATATACAGATAGATATACAGTTAGATAGATAGATGATAGATAGATAGATAGATAGATAGATAGATAGATAGATAGACAGATAGATGGATAGAGAGAGAGATAGATAGAAAGATAGATATACAGATAGATAGATAGATAGATGATAGAGATAGATAGATAGATAGATAGATAGATGACAGATAGAAGATAGATGATAGATATACAGATAGATAGATGATAGATAGATAGATAGATAGATAGATATACAGATAGATAGATAGATAGATATACAGATAGATAGATAGATAGATAGATATACAGATAGATAGATATACAGATAGATAGATAGATGATAGAGATAGATAGATAGATAGATAGATAGATAGATAGATAGACAGATAGATGGATAGAGAGAGAGATAGATAGAAAGATAGATATACAGATAGATAGATAGATGATAGAGATAGATAGATAGATAGATAGATGATAGATAGAAGATAGATGATAGATATACAGATAGATAGATGATAGATAGAAGATAGATGATAGATATACAGATAGATAGATGATAGATAGATAGATGGATAGATAGATAGATAGATAGATATGATAGATGATGGAGAGATGGATAGATAGATAGACAGACAGATGGATAGACAGACAGATAGATGGATGGATAGATAGATAAATAGATAGATGATAGAGATAGATATACAGATAGATACATAGAAAGATATACAGATGATGGATGGATGGATGGATGATAGAGATAGATAGATAGGTAGATAGATATACAGATAGATAGATGATAGATAGATAGGTAGATAGATAGATATGATGGATGGATGGATGGACAGATGGATGGACAGATAGAGGATAGATAGAAGATAGATGATAGAGTTCTACCTTGCCTGCTCAGCATGGCTCAGGGGTTGAGCGTCAACCTAGGAACCAGGAGGTTCAGGGTTCGATTCCCGGTCAGGGGCACAGGCCCGGGTGGCGGGCTCCGTCCCCAGCAGGGGGCGTGCGGGAGGCGGCCGATCCCTGGTTCTCTCTCCTCGTGGATGTTTCTCTCTCTCTCTCTCTGTCTCTCTCTCTCTCTCTCTCTCTCTCTCTCCCTCCCTTTCTCTTCCTCTCTGAAATCAATTAAAAAATATATTTGGCCGAAACCTGTGTGGCTCAGTGGGTAGAGCGTCGGCCTGCTGGACGGAAGGGTCCCGGGTTCGATTCCCGGTCAAGGGTATGGGCCTGGGTGGCTGAGGGCACATCCCCAGTGGGGGGCGTGCAGGAGGCGGCGGATGGATGTGTCTCTCTCATCATCGATGTTTCTAATTCTCTCTCCCTCTCCCTTCCTCTCTGTAAAAAAAAATAATAATAAAAATAAAATAAAATACATATATTTTCCTTAAAAAATTAAAGGAGCCCAAATAGTCCTCGTTCTTACCTTGTCCGTCGGGGTAGCCAGGCGGGGAGCGAGGCTGCAGGGGCACCTGGGTCCCCGGGGAGAGGCCTGTGGGGGAGACACCGAGGGGCAATGGATGGAGCTAAGGGCCCCCCCTCCAACCAGGAACCGACCGCACAAAACACAGCCGCCCGGGGTGCGGGCTCCGTCCCCGGCCAGCAGGGGGCGTGCGGGCGGCGGCCGGCCCATGATCCCCTCTCCTCGTGGGTGTTTCTCTCTCCCTCTCCCTCTCCCTTCCTCGCTGACATCCATCCTATAGGATAAAAGCCTAACGTGCTCCGTGTCCCGTCGTCCGTTCGTCCAATCGAAGCATCGAAGGCTAATGATATGCTAATGACATGCTAATGACATGCTAATGATATGCTAATGATATGCTAATGATAGGTTAAGGCCGCTCAGCCGCTTGCTATGATGTGCACTGACCACCAGGGGGCAGACTGTTGACCGGCTGACCGGTCGCTATGACGTGCACTGACCACCAGGGGGCAGACTGTTAACCAGCCGACCGGTCGCTATGACATGCACTGACCACCAGGGGGCAGACAGCCGACCGGCCGACCGGTCGCTATGACGCGCACTGACCACCAGGGGGCAGACAGCCAACCAGCCGACCAGTTGTTATGATGTGCACTGACCACCAGGGGGCAGAACGGCCGACCGGTCGCTATGACGTGCACTGACCACCAGGGGGCAGACAGCCGACCGGCCGACCGGTCGCTATGACGTACACTGACCACCAGGGGGCAGACAGCCGACCTGCCAACCGGTCGACGGGTCGCTATGACGTGCACTCCCACCAGGGGGCAGACAGCCGACCGGCCGACCGGTCGCCATGACGTGCACTGACCACCAGGGGGCAGACAGCCAACCGGTCCACCCGTCGCTATGACGTTTCAGCCCGATCCCCCTGCCGGCCGGGCCGGGGGACCCCTCGGGGGCACGCATTCATGCACCGGGGCTTGTAGCGAAAATCTATTTCCTTAAAAAGAGACGGAAAAGGAAAACAAGAAAGAGAGACAGGCAGGAAGGAAGGCGGATTCTTACCGCCAACGCCATCACGCCTTCCGGGCTGCAGGGGGAGAGACAGGTTCAGCTCCCGGGAGATGCCTGCGGAGGACAGGACACCGGGTTTTTATTTTATTTATTTATTTTTAAATGGATTTTACGGATTTTTTTTTACAGAGAGAAAGGGAGACCAGGCCTGCAGGGGAGGGCAGTTGGGGGCGACCAGGCCTGCAGGGGAGGGCAGTTAGGGGCGATCAGGCCTGCAGGGGAGGGCAGTTGGGGGCGACCAGGCCTGCAGGGGAGGGCAGTTGGGGGCGACCAGGCCTGCAGGGGAGGGCAGTTGGGGGCGACCAGGCCGGCAGGGGGGGCAGTTGGGGGCGACCAGGCCTGCAGGGGAGGGCAGTTGGGGGCGACCAGGCCTGCAGGGGAGGGCAGTTGGGGGCGACCAGGCCGGCAGGGGGGGCAGTTGGGGGCGACCAGGCCAGCAGGGGAGCGGTTAGAGGGACGTCCGACCGCCCTCGAGGGTCCCCACTGGAGAGGGTGCAGGCTGGGCTGAGGGACACACACTCCCACCACCACACCCACCTCCTCAATATTCTGCACTGGGCTTCTAGCATGCTAATATTATGCTAATGACACGCTAATGATATGCTAACGATATGCTTACAATATGCTAATGATATGCTAATGATTTGCTAAGGAACCTCAACCACTCGGTATGATGTGCACTGACCACCAGGGGGCAGACAGCCGACCGGCCGACCAGTCGCTATGACGTGCACTGACCACCAGGGGGCAGACAGCCGACCGGCCGACCAGTCGCTTTGATGTGCACTGACCACCTGGGGGCAGACAGCCGACCGGCCGACCAGTTGCTTTGACGTGCACTGACCACCAGGGGGCAGACAGTCGACTGGCCGACCGGTCGCTATGACGTGCACTGACCACCAGGGGGCAGACAGTTGACCGGTCAGCCAGTCACTATGACGCGCACTGACCACCAGGGGGCGGGCGCTCCGACCAGCAGGCCAGCTTGCTGCTGGGATCCGGCCGATGGGGACTGAGCGAGACGGGCCGGACACGCCCTGGAGCCCCCCTCGGTCCCTCCCCAGCCGGCCCACCTCCCCGTCCCCCCCCAATAGTCCCCGTTCTTACCTTCTCCTTGGCCTTGACCGGGAGTCGAACCCGGGACCCTTCTGTTCCCAGGCAGGAGGGGGAGGTATCCGGGGCGGCTTCGGCCTGGGATCGCGGTCTGTGGAGAGTCGCCTAGGGGGAGGGAGGACGCTAAGGTGACCCTCCAACCAGGAACCGATCGCACAAAACACAGCCGCCCGGGGTGCGGGCTCCGTCCCCGACCAGCAGGGGGCGTGCGGGCGGCGGCCGGCCCATGATCCCCTCTCCTCGTGGGTGTTTCTCTCTCCCTCTCCCTCTCCCTTCCTCGCTGACATCCATCCTATAGGATAAAAGCCTAACGTGCTCCGTGTCCCGTCGTCCGTTCGTCCAATCGAAGCATCGCAGGCTAATGATATGCTAATGATATGCTAATGATATGCTAATGATATGCTAATGATATGCTAATGATATGCTAAGGCCGCTCAACCGCTCGCTATGATGTGCACTGACCACCAGGAGGCAGACAGCAGACCGATCGAGTAGCTGTTATGATGTGTGTTGACCACCAGGGGCAGACACACACACACACAGATATATACACACACATATACACACAGAAACACACACAGGTATATACACAGACACACACACACATATACACACAGACACACACACACATATATACACAGACACACACAAATATACACACACACACAGATATATACACACACATATACACAGACACACACATATACACACAGACACACACATATAGACACAGACACATACCCATATACACACACAGAGAGACACACAGATACAGACACACGTACAGACACACACAGAGACACCGACACACACACAGAGAGACACAAATACACACCAAAGCACACACCCATAGACATACAGACACACACACAGAGAGAGAGACACACACACAGATACAGACACACACACAGGCACACACAGAGACACACAGACACATAGACACACACACATAGACACACATAGAGACTCACACAGACACAGACACACAGACACACAGACACAGACACACAGACACACACAGAGACACACACAAACATACACACAGACACACCCAGACACACACAGTCACACACACACAGACACACACACACAGACACACACACAGGCACACAGACACATGCACACATAGACACACAGACACACAGACACATAGACACACAGACACACACAGACACACAAACACAGACACACAGACACACACAGACACACAAACACAGACACACAGATACACAGAGAGACACACTCAGAAACAGACACACACACAGACACACACACAGACACACAAGACATGCAGACACATAGACACAGACACATAGACACACACACACAGACACACACACAGGCACACACACACAGACACGACACAGAGACATCCACAGAGACACACACACAAACACACACACACACAGACACACACACAGACAAACAGGCACATAGACACACACAGACACACACACACAGACACACACACACAGACACACACACAGACACACACACAGACACACAGAGATACACAGACACACACACAGACACACAGACACACACAGACACACACAGAGACACACACAGACACACACACAGACACACTCACAGATACAGACACACACAGTCACACACACAGACACACACAGACACACAGACACAGATACAGACACACAGACACACACACAGACACACACACAGACACACACAGTCACACACACACAGACACACACAGTCACACACAGACACACACACAAACACAGACACACAGTCACAAACACACACAGACACACACAGTCACACACACAGACACACACAGACACACAGAGACACACAGACACACACACAGTCACACACACAGACACACACACAGACACACACACAGACACACAGAGATACACAGACACACACACAGACACACAGACACACACACAGACACACAGACACAGACACACACACAGACACACACACAGACACACTCACAGATACAGACACACACACAAACACACACACAGACATACACACAGAGACACAGACATAAACACACACAGACACACACACAGGCACACACGGAAGCACACACAGACACACACAGACAGACACAGGCACACACAAACACACACAGAGAGACACACAGAGAGACACACAGAGACACACACACAGAGACACACAGACACACACAGAGACACACACAGACACATAGAGACACACAGACACACACACAGACACAGACACACAGACACAGAGACACACACACAAACACACACACACAGACACACAGACACAGAGACACAGACACAGACACACAGAGACACACAAACACACACACACAGACACACACACACACAGAGACACACACACACCCGTCCGCCCGCCGCCCAGGCCCACGCCCTGGATGGGATGGAATCGAACCCGGGACCACCCCCTCTCGCCGCCCAGCAGGCCGGGGGTGGGGGTGGGGGTGGCAGGCGGCGCTAACCATTGAGCCCTCCCCCCCCCAGCTGTCAGCTTTATTTTTCTCCCTTTTTTTTGTGTTTTTTTTTGTGTGTTTTTTTTTCTTTTCTTTTTTTTTTTTCTTTTCTGATTTTGTTGTTTGCGTCCTGCACCCTCTCCCCTCGGCGGCGGACGGAGTCTCTTACCTCGAACCCGGGCCAGGAGACACAGAAGCAGCAGCAGCAGCGGCAGCAGCAGCTGCAGCAGCCGCGGGCCCCCCATCGGTCGGACGGACGGAGGGAGGGACGGACGGAGGGACGGACGGACGGTCGGTCGGTCGGTTGGACGGACGGAGGGACGGGCGGGCAGAGGCTGCTGTAGCGGCAGCTGAAAAGGCCCGTTGAGTGCGGACCAGGGAGGGAGGGAGAGAGAGAGAGAGAGGGGGGGGGGGGAGGAGGGAGGGGGGTGATTTCTGGGAACGGGAAACCAGGAGCTGCCCAGACAGGATGCCAAGGGCTGGGCCGCCCCCCGGGCTCGAACCCCAGGCCGGGGGCTGCGTGTGGGGTCCGAGCTGGCCAGCCTGAGCCTGGATGGGCCAGGTCAGCCCCAGGGGGTGGGGGGCAGGGGATGGGGGGCAGGGGGAGGGGGCAGGGGGAGAGGGCAGGGGGAGGGGGGAGGGGGAGGGGGGGCAGGTTGAGGGGGGGCAGGGGGAGAGGGCAGCAGGCCTGGGCCCGTGGGTGCCTCTGGGCAGGGGCAGGGGTGCGGGTGCGGGCAGGAGAGGGGCCCCACCCCGAGCGCAGGGCGCTGCCCGCGGCTCCGCCCACAGGCTCCCCAAGGCCTGGGCGTGGGGAGGGGAGGCATCGCACGCAAACACAGAGAGAGACACACACACAGACACACACAGACACACACACACACAGACACACACAGACACACAGACACACACAGAGACACACACAAACACACACACACAGACACACACAGACACACAGACACACACACACAGACACACACACAGACAGAGGGAGACAGAGACAGACACACAGAGAGACACACACACAGACACACAGACAGAGAAACACACACAGAGACACACACAGACACACAGACAGAGAGACAGAAACACACAGACACACAGAGAGAGACACGGAGACACACACGGAGAGACACACACACACAGACACACACAGAGACAGACAGAGAGAGAGACAGACACACAGAGAGATACACACACAGACACACACACAGAGAGACACACACAGACACGGAGAGAGAGACACACACACTCAGACACACACACACACAGACACACGGATACACACACAGACACACACACACACAGAGACACAAAGAGAGAGACACACAGAGACACACACAGACACACATAGACACACAGACACACAGAGAGAGACACACACACACAGACACAGAGAAACACACAGACACACAGAGAGAGACACACACACACAGACACAGAGAAACACACACACAGACACACACAGAGACACACACAGACACACAGACACACAGACACACAGAAAGAGACACACAGACACACATACACACAGACACACACACAGACACACACAAAGACACACACACAGAGAGACACACAGACACAGAGAGAGACACACAAACACACACAGACACAGAGAAACACACACACAGACACACACAGAGAGAGACACACACAGACACGGAGAGAGAGACACACACACTCAGACGCACACACACACACAGACAGACACACGGATACACACACAGACACACACACACAGAGACAGACACAGAGACACACACACACACAGACATACAGAGAGACAGACACACACACAGGACACACACACACACACACAAAGACACAGAGAAAGAGAGACAGACACAGACAGAGACACAGACACACAGAGACACACAGAGAGAGACAGCCACACAGACACACACAGAGACATACACAGACACAGAGACACAGACACACACAGATGCACACAGAAACAAACACACACACACAGACACACAGACACAGACACACACACACAGACACAAGGACAGATACAGAGACACACACAGACACACACACACAGAGAGACAGAAACACACAGACACACAGAGAGAGACACAGAGACACACACAGAGAGACACACACACAGAGACACAGAGAGAGACACGGAGACACACACAGACACACACACAGACACACGCAGAGACAGACAGAGAGAGAGAGAGACAGACACACAGAGACACACACAGAGAGAGACACACAAACACACACAGACACAGAGAAACACACACACAGACACACACAGAGAGAGACACACACAGACACGGAGAGAGAGACACACACACTCAGACACACACACACACAGACACACGGATACACACACAGACACAGAGACACACACACAGACATACAGAGAGACAGACACACACAGATACACACACACACACAAAGACACAGAGAAAGAGAGACAGACACAGACAGAGACACAGACACACAGAGACACACAGAAACAAACACACACACAGACACACAGACACAGACACACACACACAGACACAAGGACAGATACAGAGACACA
>OY882879.1:105828710-105831210 GCA_963693515.1 Pipistrellus nathusii | reverse complement strand
GGGTTCGATTCCCTCCCGGGTCAAGGGCACGGACCTGGGTTGTGGGTTCCATCCCCAGTAGGGGGCGTGCAGGAGGCGGCCGGTCCATGAGGCCCTGGCTGGGATGGCTCAATGGTTAGAGCGCCAGACCCAAGGGGTCCCGGGTTCGATTCCTTCCCGGGTACGATTCCCTCCCGGGTCAAGGGCATATACCCGGGTTGTGGGTTCGATCCTCAGTGGGGGGCGTGCGGGAGGCGGCCGGTCCTTGAAGCTCTTGCTGGTGTGGCCTAGTGGTTAGAGCGCCCGCTGGACAGTCCCGGGTTCGATTCCCTCCCGGCTTGAGGGCACGGACCTGGGTGGCGGGCTCCATCCCCAGTGGGGGGCGTGCAGGAGGCGGCCGGTCCATAAGGCCGTGGCCGGTGCGGCTCAGTGGTTAGAGCGTCCTCTGGAGGGAAGGGTCCCGGGTTCGATTCCCTCCCGGGTCAAGGGCACGGACCTTGGTGGTGGGACCCATCGCCAGTAGGGGGCGTGCGTGCAGGAGGCAGCCGGTCCATGAGGCCGAGGCCGGTGTGGGTCAGTGGTTAGAGCGTCCGGCCCGCTAGACCTGATGGGGTCCCGGGTTCGATTCCCTCCCGGTCAAGGGCACGGACCTGGGTGGTGGGTTCTATCCCCAGTAGGGGGCGTGCAGGAGGCGGCCGGTCCATGAGGCCCTGGCTGGGATGGCTCAATGGTTAGAGCGCCAGACCCAAGGGGTCCCGGGTTCGATTCCTTCCCGGGTTCGATTCCCGCCTGGGTCAAGGGCGTGTACCGGGTTGCGGGTTCGATCCCCAGTGGGGGGCGTGCGGGAGGCGGCCGGTCCATGAAGCTCTTGCTGGTGTGGCCTAGTGGTTAGAGCGCCCACTGGACGGTCCCGGGTTCGATTCCCTCCCGGCTTGAGGGCACGGACCTGGGTGGCGGGCTCCATCCCCAGTGGGGGGCGTGCAGGAGGCGCTCGGTCCATGAGGCCCTGGCCGGTGTGGGTCAGTGGTTAGAGCGTCCTCTGGAGGGAAGGGTCCCGGGTTCGATTCCCTCCCGGGTCAAGGGCGCGGACCCGGGTGGCGGGCTCCATCCCCAGTGGGGGGCGTGCAGGAGGCAGCCGGTCCATGAGGCCGAGGCCGGTGTGGGTCAGTGGTTAGAGCGTCCGGCCCGCTAGACCTGATGGGGTCCCGGGTTCGATTCCCTCCCGGGTCAAGGGCGCGGACCTGGGTGGCGGGCTCCATCCCCAGTGGGGGCGTGCAGGAGGCGGCCGGTCCATGAGGCCCTGGCTGGGATGGCTCAATGGTTAGAGCGCCAGACCCAAAGGGTCCCGGGTTCGATTCCTTTCCGGGTACGATTCCCTCCCGGGTCAAGGGCATATACCCGGGTTGTGGGTTCGATCCTCAGTGGGGGGGCGTGCGGGAGGCGGCCGGTCCTTGAAGCTCTTGCTGGTGTGGCCTAGTGGTTAGAGCGCCCGCTGGACAGTCCCGGGTTCGATTCCCTCCCGGCTTGAGGGCACGGACCTGGGTGGCGGGCTCCATCCCCAGTGGGGGGCGTGCAGGAGGCGGCCGGTCCATAAGGCCGTGGCCGGTGCGGCTCAGTGGTTAGAGCGTCCTCTGGAGGGAAGGGTCCCGGGTTCGATTCCCTCCCGGGTCAAGGGCACGGACCTTGGTGGTGGGACCCATCGCCAGTAGGGGGCGTGCGTGCAGGAGGCAGCCGGTCCATGAGGCCGAGGCCGGTGTGGGTCAGTGGTTAGAGCGTCCGGCCCGCTAGACCTGATGGGGTCCCGGGTTCGATTCCCTCCCGGTCAAGGGCACGGACCTGGGTGGTGGGTTCTATCCCCAGTAGGGGGCGTGCAGGAGGCGGCCGGGTCCATGAGGCCCTGGCTGGGATGGCTCAATGGTTAGAGCGCCAGACCCAAGGGGTCCCGGGTTCGATTCCTTCCCGGGTTCGATTCCCGCCTGGGTCAAGGGCGTGTACCGGGTTGCGGGTTCGATCCCCAGTGGGGGGCGTGCGGGAGGCGGCCGGTCCATGAAGCTCTTGCTGGTGTGGCCTAGTGGTTAGAGCGCCCACTGGACGGTCCCGGGTTCGATTCCCTCCCGGCTTAGGGCACGGACCTGGGTGGCGGGCACATCCCCAGTGGGGGGCGTGCAGGAGGCGGCCGGTCCATAAGGCCGTGGCCAGTGCGGTTCAGTGGTTAGAGCGTCCTCTGGAGGGAAGGGTCCCGGGTTCGATTCCCTCCCGGGTCAAGGGCACGGACCCGGGTGGCGGGCTCCATCCCCAGTGGGGGGCGTGCAGGAGGCAGCCGGTCCATGAGGCCCTGGGCGGTGTGGGTCAGTGGTTAGAGCGTCCGGCCCGCTAGACCCTGATGGGGTCCCGGGTTCGATTCCCTCCCGGGTCAGGGGAAGGCGGCCAATCCATGAGGCCGTGGCCGGTGCGGCTCAGTGGTTAGAGCGTCGGCTAGACGGAAGGGTCCCGGGTTCGATTCCCTCCCGGGTCAAGGGCA
>OY882879.1:105823544-105826010 GCA_963693515.1 Pipistrellus nathusii | reverse complement strand
GGTGGATGGGTGGGTGGATGGGTGGATGGGTGGATGGATGGATGGGTGGGTGGATGGATGTATGTATGGGTGGATGGGTGGGTGGATGGATGGATGGATGGATGGATGGGTGGATGGGTGGATGGATGGATGGATGGGTGGATGGATGGGTGGATGGATGGGTGGATGGATGGATGGGTGGGTGGATGGGTGGATGGGTGGGTGGATGGGTGGATGGATGGATGGGTGGATGGATGGATGGGTGGGTGGATGGGTGGATGGATGGGTGGGTGGATGGATGGATGGGTGGATGGATGGGTGGGTGGATGGGTGGATGGAAGGGTGGATGGGTGGGTGGATGAATGGATGGGTGGGTGGGTGGGTGGATGGGTGGGTGGATGGATGGGTGGATGGATGGATGGATGGGTGGGTGGATGGGTGGATGGAAGGGTGGGTGTGTGGATGGTTGGATGGATGGGTGGGTGGGTGGATGGGTGGGTGGGTGGATGGGTGGATGGGTGGATGGGTGGATGGGTGGATGGATGGACATGATAGCTAATGGATGGGTGAGTGGATGGGTGATTGGTGGATGGATAGATAGATGGATGGATGGATGCATGGACAAATGGACATGATAGATGATTGATGTATTGATGGATGGATGGGTGGATGGTCATGATAGACAATTGATGTGTTGATGGATGGATGGCTGGGTGGACACAACAGATGACTGATGGTTGGATGGATGGGGCAATCAGTCTAGCAGGGGAGGGCAGTTAGGGGCGACCAGGCCTGCTGGGGGGGCAGTTGGGGGCGATCAGGCCTGCAGGGGAGGGCAGTTGGGGGCGACCAAGCCTGCAGGGGAGGGCAGTTGGGGGCGACCAGGCCTGCAGGGGAGGGCAGTTGGGGGCAATCAGGCCTGCAGGGGAGGGCAGTTGGGGGCGACCAAGCCTGCAGGGGAGGGCAGTTGGGGGCGACCAGGCCTGCAGGGGAGGGCAGTTGGGTGCGATCAGGCCTGCAGGGGAAGGCAGTTGGGGGTGACCAGGCCTGCAGGGGAGGGCAGTTGGGGGTGACCTGGCCGGCAGGGGAGGGCAGTTGGGGGGATCAGGCCTGCAGAGGGAGGGCAGTTGGGGGGGACCCAGGCCTGCAGGGGAGAGCACTTGGGGGCGCTCCGGCCGGCAGGGGAGGGCAGTTAGGGGGGGACCAGGCCTGCAGGGGAGGGCAGTTGGGGGGGACCCAGGCCTGCAGGGGAGGGCAGTTAGGGGCGACCAGGCCTGCAGGGGAGGGCAGTTGGGGGCGACCAGGCCTGCAGGGGAGGGCAGTTAGGGGGCGCTCAGGTCTGCAGGGGAGGGCAGTTAGGGGGGGACCAGGCCGACAGGCGAGGGCAGTTGTAAGTTGCAAGTTGTTCAACCAGAAGGTCTCAGCTCTCCGTCCCTGGACGGCCTGTGGGCCCCGTCCCCGGGGCCTCAAATGGGCCAGGGTCCCCGGTGTGGCTCAGTGGACAGAGCCTCGGCCTGCGGACGGAAGGATCCCGGGTTCGATTCCGGTCAAGGGCATGGGCCTGGGTGGCTGAGGGCACATCCCCAGTGGGGGGCGTGCAGGAGGCGGCGGATGAATGATTCTCTCTCCTCATCGATGTTTCGCACTCTCTGTCCCTCTCCCTTCCTCTCTGTAAAAAAAAAAAAATCAATAAAATATGTAAAAATAAGTAAATAATAATTTGAAAAAAGAAAAAGTGGAGCCCAGAGACTGCCAAACCCAAGGACCTTTTTCTGAACTCGTTCTCATCGACTTTTTTAAATAAAAAAAATATATATTTATTTTTTTATTGATTTTTTTTTATTTATTTATAAAATATATCTTATTGATTTTTTTACAGAGAGGAAGGGAGAGGGATAGTGAGAAACATCGATGATGACAGAGACACATCCATCCGCCGCCTCCTGCACGCCCCCCACTGGGGATGTGCCCTCAGCCACCGAGGTCCATGCCCTTGACCGGGAATCGAACCCGGGACCCTCCAGTCTGCAGGATGACGCTCTACCCACTGGGCCACACCGGTTAGGGCCCAGCTTCCTGCAGGGGAGGGCTGGGGGTGCGATGTATATATTTAAAAAATTTATAGATATATATTTTTAAAAATTTTATATATATATTTAAAAAAACATATATATTTTATATATATATAAATATTTAAAATATATATATTTTAAATTTATATATATATATTTTAAAATATATATATGTTTTTTAAATGTGTATGTAAATTTTTTAAAATATATATTTAAAATTTATATATATATATATTTTAAAAAATAGATATATATGTTTTTAAATATATATATAAATTTTTAAAAATAGATATATATTGCTTTCTTCCTTTCCCAGTCCAGTTTGCTTTTTCCTCCTTTCTCACTGCCTTCTTGTTGTCCTAGGTGATTTTGACTTGTCGGATGCCTTCGATGGTAAGTCCTGTGAATAGCATTT
>OY882879.1:105801044-105818544 GCA_963693515.1 Pipistrellus nathusii | reverse complement strand
AGAGAGTCAGAAACATCGATGAGGAGAGAGACACATCCATCCGCAGCCTCCTGCACGCACCCCCCCCCTGGGGATGTGCCCTCAGCCACCCAGGCCCACGCCCTTGACCGGGAATCGAACCCGGGACCCTTCCGTCCGCAGGCCGACGGCTCTGCCCACTGAGCCACCCCTGTTTTGGCGGGAAACCGTTTTCAAAAAGATATTTTGGTGTTTGTTGTTGTTGTTTTTTTTGCATGTGATTTGTTTCTCATTTGCATTTCTATGGATGTCAGAGAGGAAAAGAGAGAGAGAGAGGTAGAGAGAGAGAGAGGGAGAGCGGGGGGGGGGGGAGAGAGAGAGGAGGGAGAGAGAGAGAGAACCATCCATGAGGAGAGAGAATCATGGACCGGCGGCCTCCCGCACGCCCCCTGCTGGTTGGGGATGGAGCCCGCAACCCGGGCCTGTGCCCTGGACCGGGAATCGAACCCGGGACCCTCCTGGTTCACAGGTCGACACTCTACCCACTGAGCGCCACCGGCCGGGCATGAACAGTGTTTTCTCCATCAGCAAGATTTCAACGCTTTCTTCCTGGCGTCCTTTATGCTTTTGTGGTTCTCTCTCTCTCTCTCTCTCTCTCTCTCTCTCTCTTTCTCTCATTCTCTCTATCTCCCCCCCTTTTTTTCTCTCTCTCTCTAATTCTCTCTCTCTCTCTCTCTTTCTCTCATTCTCTCTTTTCTCTCTCTCTCTCTCTTTCTCCCTCTCTCCCTCCCTCTCTCTTTCTCTCTCTCTTTCTCTCATTCTCTCTCCTCCCTCCCTCCCTCTCTCTCTCCCCTTCCGCCCCTCTCTCTACCCCCTCTCCTCTCTCTCTTTTTCCTCTTTCTCTCTTTCTCTCTCTTCTCTCTCTCTCTCTCTCTCTCTCTCTCTCTCTCTCTCTTTCTCTCATTCTTTCCCTCTCCTCTCTCTTTCTCTTATTCTGTCTCCTCTCTCTCTCTCTTTCTCTCATTCTCTCTATCTCCTCTTTCTTTCTCTCTATCTCTTTCTCTAATTCTCTCTCTCTTTCTCTTTCTCTGTCTCTCTCCCTTTCTCTATCTCTCTCTTTCTCTTCTTTCTTTCTTTCTCTCTTTATTTCATTCTCTTTCTTTCATTTTTTCATTCATTCTTTCTTTCATTCTCTTTCTTTTCATTCTTTCTTTCATTCTTTCTTTTATTCCTTTATTCTCTTTCTTTCTTTCTTTCTATCTTTCTTTCTTTCTTTCTTTCTTTCTTTCTTTCTTTCTTTCTTTCTTTCTTTCTTTCATTTTTTCATTCTTTCTCTTTCTTTCATCCTTTCTTTCATTTTCTTTCTTTCTTTCTTTCTTTTCTTTCTTTCTTTCTTTCTTTCTTTCTTTCTTTCTCTGTCTCTCTTTCTCTTCTTTCTCCTTTCTTTCTTTCTTTCTCTCTCTCTCTCTCTCTCTCTCTCTCTCTCTCTCTCTCTTTATTTCATTCTCTTTCTTTCATTTTTTCATTCATTCTTTCTTTCATTCTTTCTTTCATTTTTTCTTTCTTTCCTCCTTCCTTCCTTCCTTCCTTCCTTCCTTCCTTCCTTCCTTCCTTCCTTCCTTCCTTCCTTCCTTCCTTCCTTCCTTCCTTCCTTCTTCTCTTTCTTTCTTTCTTTCTTTCTTTCTTTCTTTCTTTCCTTCCTTTTTTAAAAAAAATATATTTTATTGATATTTCACAGAGAGGAAGGAAGGGAGAGAGAGAAACATCGATGAGAGAGAGACACCCACCAGCCGCCTCCTGCACGCCCCCCACTGGGGATGTGCCCTCAGCCACCCAGGCCCATGCCCTTGACCCAGGGGAGAATCGAACCCGGGACCCTCCCGTCCAGCAGGCCGAGGACGCTCTGCCCACTGAGCCGCCCCGGCTTCGGTCCCCGCCCCCCCTCCCCGCCCCTTCCCCCCGAGAATTGAAATGTCGGAAAGACAACACTGTTTTTATCTTTTTGCTTTTTGTTTTGTTCTCCAGGCGGATTTTCGGATTCAGATCTGCTGGATGGCACCTCTGGCGGGGGTAAGGGATGGGGACTGTCCTTCTGCCTGTCCGTCCGTCTGTCCTTCTCTCCGTCCGCAGGGGGGGCGGGCGGGGGGGGGGGGATGGGGCACCTCGGGACTCGGCCTTACCATTCCTTCCGGAAACATCCCCCGCGATTTGTCGTGTTTTTCCCTTCCGTCGTTTTGGGGGGCATGGGGGGGGGGGCGGGGATTGGACGGGTCTGTTCCAGAGACACCGTCCAGGAGGTCCTCGTTGGGACCGTTGTCCGATGTCTTATTTCTTCTCTTCTGTGATTCATGTTTTAACAAATATTTTGTATTGATTTAAAAAAAAAATAAAATATATATATATTTTTATTGATTTTTTTTTTTTTTTTTTTTTACAGAGAGGAAGGGGGAGGGAGAGAGAGCTAGACACGTCGATGATGAGAGAGAAACATCGACCGCCTGCCTCCTGCACGCCCCCCACTGGGGGTGGAGCCCACAACCCGGGCCTGGACCTGTTGTGCCCTTGACCGGGAATCGAACCCGGGACCCATCCGTCCGCAGGCCGAGGCTCTACCCACTGAGCCACACCGGCCACTCATCATTTATGTGTTTTTAAAAAAAAAAATATATATATATATATATATTTTTATTGCTGAAACCGGGGTGGCTCAGTGGGTAGCGCGTCGGCCTGCTGGTCGAGAGGGTCCCGGGTTCGATTCCCGGTCAAGGGCATGGGCCTGGGTGGCTGAGGGCACATCCCCAGTGGGGGGCGTGCAGGAGGCGGCGGATGGATGTGTCTCTCTCATCGTCCATGTTTCTGACTCTCTCTCCCTCTCCCTTCCTCTGTAAAAAAATCAATAAAATATATTAATTAAAAAATATATATAGATATATTTATTGATCTCACAAAGGAAGGGAGAGAGAGAGAGAGAGAGAGAGAGAGAAACATCCACGATGAGAGAGAACCACGGACCGGCTGCCTCCTGCACGCCCCCGACTGGGGACGGAGCCCACAACCCTGGGCCCGTGCCCTTGCCCGGGAATCGAACCCGGGACCTCCTGGTTCAAAGGTCGATGCTCCATCACTGAGTCACACTGTGCTTGGGGGTGGGGGGTGTTTGCATTTTTCTTTACGTCAAATCTCACGGGTGCCGTGCGGTCAACGTGTCTGTTGTTCTCCTTTCAGCCGGGGGACGAGGAGAAGGAGGAGGAGGAGGAGGAGGAGGAGGAGCTGGTGACGGAGGAGGAAGTCCGAGGCATGAGGGAGACGGGCAGGGTATGTACCCCTGGTTTTCCGACATCTTGTCTCTAGATTTAAAAAAAATATATATATATTTATATATTGCAAATGCCCTAAAAAAAAAAAAAATAAAAAAAAATAGGCCGAGTCAATGATTTGACTCATGCGCATAAGACAAGTGGGGAATGCGAGGGCAGGGCCGAGCTGTCCTCCATTTTGTGTAACTGGACCCTGTGTGTGTGTCCAGTTACACAAAATGGAGGACAGCAGTGACCTCACCACCCTTCTAAAGCCCCTTAACCTGTTAATAAAGAATAAATCAATTATATATCTATATATATATATTTATTGATTTTTTATGTATTTATTTTTAAAGATATTGTGTTGATTTTGTACAGAGAGGAAGGCAGAGAGAGATAGAGAGTTAAAAACGAAGAGAGAGAGAGAGAGAGAGTCATCGATCCGCTGCCTCTTGGACACCCCCTACTGGGGATGTGCCCTCAGCCACCCAGGTCCACGCCCTTGACCGGGAATCGAACCCGGGACCCTTCCGTCTGCAGGCCGACGGCTCAACCCACTGAGCCACATTTTTTTAAGGGCACATTAGGCTTGTACACTACAGGCTGTCAACACCCCAATACATTCCAATAAAAAAAAAATCTTTTAAAAATTATATTTTTGGGCCCAAACCGGTGTGGCTCAGTGGGTAGAGCGTCGGCCTGCTGGACGGAAGGGTCCCGGGTTCGATTCCCGGTCAAGGCTATGGGCCTCGGTGGCTGAGGGCACATCCCCAGTGGGGGGCGTGCAGGAGGCAGCGGGTGGATGACTCTCTCTCCTCATCGATGTTTCTCGCTCTCTCTCTTCCTCTCTGTCAAAAAATCAATAAAATATATTTAAGATAATGATTCATCGATGTTTCTAACGCGATTCCTCTCTAAAAAAACAATAAAATAGATTTTGATGATTATTCTCTCGTCGATGTTTCTGTCTATCCCTCTCCCTTCCTCTCTGTAAAAAAAAAATCAATGAAATCTATTTACAAAAATGTTTGTAAAATATATTTTTGTTGATTCCAGGGATGAAGAACGAGAGATAGTGAGAGAGGGAGGGGGAGAGAGAGAGAGAAGGGAGGGAGGGAAGGAGAGAGAAGGAAGGAAGGAAGGAAGGAATAAGGGAGGGAGAGAGAGAGAGAAGGGAGGGAGGGAGGGAGGGAGGGAGAGAGAGAGAGAGAGAGAGAGAGAGAAGGAAAGGAGGAAGGGAAGGAGAGAAGGAAGGAAGGAAGGAAGGAAGGGAGAGAGAGAAGGGAGGGAGGGAGAGAGAAGGGAGGGAGGGAGAGAGAGAGAGAGAAGGAAGGAAGGAAGGGAAGGAGAGAGAGAGAGAGGGAAGGGAGGGAGGAAGGGAAGGAGAGAAGGAAGGAAGGAAGAAAGGAAGGAAGGAAGGGAGGGAGAGAGAGAAGGGAGGGAGGGAGAGAGAGAGAGAGAGAGAAGGAAGGGAGGAAGGGAAGGAGAGAAGGAAGGAAGGAAGGAAGGAAGGAAGGAAGGAAGGAAGGGAGAGAGAGAGAGGAGGGAGGGGGAGAGAGAGAGAGAGAGAGAAGGGAGGGATGGAAAGAGAGAGTGAGAGAGAAGGAAGGGAGGGAGGGGAGAGAGAGAGAGAGAGAGAGAGAGAGAGAGAGAGAAGGGAGGGAGGAAGGGAAGGAGAGAAAGAAGGAAGGAAGGAAGGAAGAAAGGAAGGAAGGAAGGGAGGGAGGGAGAGAGAGAGAGAAGGTAGGAAGGAAGGAAGGAAGGAAGGAAGGAAGGAAGGAAGGAAGGAAGGAAGGAAGAGAGGGAGGGAGGGAGGGAAGGAGGGAGGGAGGGAGGGAGGGAGACAAAATCCATGAGTCTCCCTTCTCTCTGTACCCCCGGCGGCCAGGGGGGCCTGCAGCCACGGCCTTCCCTTGCCCCTTGCCCCTTGCCCCTTGCCCTCTGACCCCTGCTCCCCCCGCGCCCCCTAACCCCCGTGTCCTGCCCGCGTGTCTCCCCGCAGCCGAGCCGCAGGGCGTGATCCCCGGCATCATCGGCGCCGTGGTCGTGGCCGTGGCCGGCGCCGTGTCCAGCTTCATCGCGTATCAGAAGAAGAAGCTGTGCTTCAAGGGCAACGGTGAGCGCTGGGCGGGGCCCCGGCCTGCGGGCGGAAGGGTCCCGGGTTCGATTCCACCCCCCGCCCCCGGGGTCAAGGGCACGGGCCTGTGTGGCTCAGTGGATAGAGCCTCGGCCTGGGTGGCTCAGTGGGCGGGGCCCTGCCGTGTGGCTCAGTGGGCGGGGCCCCGGCTCGGTGTCTCAGTGGGCGGGGCCCTGGCCAGGTGGCTCAGTGGGTGGAGCTTCGGCCCGGGTGGCTCAGTGGGCGGGGCCCCGGCCGGGGTGACTCAGTGGGTGGAGCCTCCACCTCCCCGGTCAAGGGCACAGGCCCGCGTGGCTCAGTGGGCGGGGCCCCAGCCCGGGCGGCTCGGTGGGCGGGGCCCGGCCTGCAGGCGGAAGGGTCCCGGGTTCGATTCCACCCCCCGCCCCCGGGGTCAAGGGCACGGGCCTGTATGGCTCAGTGGATAGAGCCTCGGCCTGGGTGGCTCAGTGGGCGGGGCCCCGGCCCGGGTGGCTCGGTGGGCGGGGCCCCGGCCTGCGGGCGGAAGGGTCCCGGGTTCGATTCCACCCCCCGCCCACGGGGTCAAGGGCACGGGCCTGTGTATCTCAGTGGATAGAGCCTCGGCCCGGGTGCTCAGTGGGTTGGGCCCCGGCCGGGTGGCTCAGTGGGCGTGCCCCGGCCGGGTGGCTCGGTGGGCGTGGCCACGGCCCGTGTTGCTCAGTGGGCGGAGCCCCAGCCGGGGTAACTCAGTGGGCCGGGCCCGGCCGGGTGTCTCAGTGGGCGGGGCCTTGGCCAGGTGGCTCAGTGGGTAGAGCTTCGGCCCGGGTGGCTCGGTGGGCGGGGCCCCGGCCTGCGGGCGGAAGGGTCCCGGGTTCGATTCCACCCCCCGCCCCCTGGGTCAAGGGCACGGGCCTGTGTTGCTCAGTGGATAGAGCCTCGGCCTGGGTGGCTCAGTGGGCGGGGCCCCGGCCTGCAGGCGGAAGGGTCCCGGGTTCGATTCCACCCCCGCCTCCGGGGTCAAGGGCATGGGCCTGTGTGGCTCAGTGGGCGGGCCCCAGCCGGGGTGACTCAGTGGGCGGGGCCCCGGCTGGGGTGGTTCAGTGGGCGGGGCCCCGGCCCGGGTGGCTCGATGGGTGGGGCCCCGGCCTGCGGGCGGAAGGGTCCCGGGTTCGATTCCACCCCCCGCCCCTGGGTCTAGGGCACAGGCCTGTGTGGCTCAGTGGGCGGAGCCCCGGCCCGTGTTGCTCAGTGGGCGGGGCCCCGGCCCGGGTGGCTCAGTGGGTGGAGCCTCCACCTCCCCGGTCAAGGGCACAGGCCCGTGTGGCTCAGTGGGCGGGGCCCCGGCCCGGGTGGCTCAGAGGGTAGAGCCCCGGCCTGCGGGCGGAAGGGTCCCGGGTTCGATTCCACCCTCCGCCCCCCGATCAAGGGCACGGCCGATGTGGCTCAGTGGGCGGGGCCCCGGCCCGGGTAGCTCAGTGGGCGGAGCCTCGGCCCGGATGGCTCAGGGGGTGGAGCCTCGGCCCGTGTTGTTCAGTGGGTAGAGCCTTGGTCTGCGGACTGAAGGGTCCCGGGTTCGATTCCTCCCCCCTGGTCAAGGGCACAGGCCTGTGTGGCTCAATGGGTAGTGCCCCGGCCCGGGTGGCTCAGTGGGCGGAGCCCCGGCCGGGGTGGCTCAGTGGGCGGGGTCCCGGGTTCGATTCCCCTCCACCCCTGCCCGGGTCAAGGGCACGGGCCCCTGTGGCTCAGTGGATAGAGCCTCGGCCTGTGTGGCCCAGTGGGCGGGGCCCGGCCAGGTGGCTCAGTGGGCAGCGCCCTGGCCTGAAGGGTCCCGGGTTCAATTCCACCCTCCGCCCCCCGATCAAGGGCACGGGCCGTGTGGGTCAGTGGGCGGGACCCCGTCCCGGGTGGCTCAGTGGGCGGGGCCCGAGCCGGGCGGCTCAGTGGGTGGAGCTTCAGCCCGTGTGGCTCAGTGGGCGGGGCCCCGGCCGGGTGGCTCAGTGGTCAGAGCTCCGGCCTGGAGACGGAAGGGTCCCGGGTTCGATCCCTCCCGTCAAGGGCACAAGCCTGTGTTGCTCAGTGGGCGGAGCCCCGGCCGGGGTGGCTCAGTGGGTGGAGCCTCGGCCCGTGTGGCTCAGTGGGTAGAGACTCGGTCTGTGGACGGAAGGGTCCTGGGTTCGATTCCTCCCCCCTGGTCAAGGGCACAGGCCTGTATGGCTCAGTGGGTGGGGCCCAGCCCGTCTTGCTCAGTGGGCGGGGCTCCGGGCAGGGTCGCTCAGTGGGCGGGGCCCCGGCCTGGGTGGTTCAGTGGGCGGGGCCCCGGCCTGGGTGGCTCAGTGGGCGGGGCTCCGGGCAGGGTTGCTCAGTGGGCGGGGCCCCGGCCAGGGTGGCTCAGTGGGCGGGGCCCCGCCCGTGTGACTCGGTGGGCGGGGCCCCGGCCCTTGTGGCTCAGTGGGCGGAGCCCCGGCCTGCGGACAGGAGGGTCCCGGGTTCGATTCCCCCCCCCCTCACCCCGGTCAAGGGCCCCGGCCCGTGTGTCTCAGTGGGCGGGGCCCCGGCCCGTGTGGCTCAGTGGGCGGGACCTCGGCCTGCGGACAGAAGGTCCCCGGGTTCGATTCCCCCACCCCCCCTACTCCCGCCCTGGTCGGACTCCCGGTCGAGGGGCCCCTGTGCCTGTCATTCGCCTTTTATCCCGCAGGACGGACCCGGGGCGGCCGGACGGCTCTGCGCTCAGAGACCCCCCTCCTCCGGCCGCCCGCTGGGTTCGCTCTGTTCTCCTTTTTATAATTTTTATGTTTTTTTTTTTTTTTTTTTTTCCAGCCGAACAAGGTGACATCAGCCTGGAGAACCATCGCAACGTCAACGCCGAGCCCCCAGGTGAGAAGGGGCTGTCGTTTTTCCTTTATAAATATTCTTTTTTTTTTTCCTTTTTAAAATATTCTTTTTTAAAAATATTTTTTAGATATTCTTTAAAAAAATATTTCTTTTTTAAATATTATTTTTTCTTTTTTAAATATTCTTTTTTAAAATAGTCTTTTGATTTTTTAAATATTTTTTAAAATATTAAAAATATTTCTTTTTCAAATATTATTTTTTTTAATTTCTTTTTAAAATAGTACTTTTTCTTTTTTAAATATTCTTTTTTAAAAAGTGTCTTGATTTTTTAAATATTATTTTTAAAAATATTTCTTTTTCAAATATTATTTTTCTAAATTTCTTTTTAAAGTATTATTTTTTCTTCTTTAAATATTCTTTTTTTTAAAAAATAGTCTTTTGATTTTTTAAGTATTATTTTTAAAGTATTTAAAAAAAAATATTTATTTTTTTAAATATTATTTTTTTAAATTTCTTTTTTAAATATTATTTATTTTTCTTTTTTAAATATTCTTTTTTTAAAATATTTTTTAATTTTTTAAATATTATGTTTTAAACATTTTTAAAACATTATTTCCATTTTAAATATTATTTTTAAAATTTCTTTTTAGCCGAGACCGGTTTGGCTCAGTGGATAGAGCGTCGGCTTCGGGACTGAAGGGACCCGGGTTCGATTCCGGTCAAGGGCATGTGCCTTGGTTGCGGGCATATCCCCAGTGGGGGGTGTGCAAGAGGCAGCTGATCGATGATTCTCTCTCATCGATATTTCTAACTTTCTATCTCTCTCCCTTCCTCTCTGTACAAAATCAATAAAATATATTAAAAAAAAAATAAAATAAATATTATTTTTAAAATTTCTTTTTAAAAATATTATTTTTTAAAATATTCTTTTTGATGTCTAAAATATTAATTTTTAAATATTATTTTTGAAAATATTATTTCTTTAAAAAATATTATTATTATATAAATATATATTTTTACACAGAGGAAGAGAGAGGGACAGAGAGTTAGAAACATCGATGACGATAGAGAGACATCCATCCGCTGCCTCCCGCACGCCCCCCACTGGGGATGTGACCTCAGCCACCGAGGTCCATGCCCTTGACTGGGAATCGAACCCGGGACCCTTCCGTCCGCAGGCGGGCGCTCTATCCACTGAGCCACACTGGCCGGCGCTGAGGTCTCTCTTTGTCTCTCTCTCTCCGCCCCGCAGTCCAGCAGACGCTCCTGGCAAGATAGGACGTGTCATCGACGACGGGAAGAGAAAACACAGAAAATGACACGGAAAACACGGAAAATGACACGGAAAACACGGAACATGACACGGAAAACACGGAACATGACACGGAAAACACGGAACATGACACGGAAATTACGGAACATGACACGGAAAACACGGAACATGACACGGAAAACACGGAAAATGACACGGAAAACACGGAAAATGACACGGAAAACATGGAAAATGACACGGAAAACAGCTGGTCTGGCTACTCCCGCACAGGATTAGGCTGGAGGGCGGGGCCTGGCCCAGCTGGACCGGTTCCGACTGGACCCACCGCTCTGGGCCGGCTCGGAACCACCCGCCTGGCCCAACTCGGAACCACCGATCTGGACCAGCCCAGCCAGAACCCGCCAAGTGGACCGGTTCTGCCAGAACCCCCCCAAGTGGACTGGACAGAACCCCCCAATTGGACCGGTCCTGCCAGGACCCACCCCCCTGGCCCAACTCGGAACCACCCTCCGGGTCCAACTCAGCCAGAACCCCCCCAATTGGACCGGTTCTGCCAGAACCACCCACCAGGCCCAGCCCAGCCAGAACCACCCAATTGGACCGGTCCTGCCAGGACCCACCCCCCTGGCCCAACTCAGAACCACCCCCCGGGTCCAACTCAGCCAGAACCCCCCAACTGGACCGGTTCTGCCAGAACTACCCAATTGGACCGGGTTCTGCCAGGACCCACCCCCTTGGCCCAACTCAGAAAAACCCACTGTGCCCAGACCAGCCAGAACCCCCAATTGGACCGGTTCTGCCAGGACCCACCCCCCTGGCCCAACTTGGAACCACCCACCGGGCCCAGCCCAGCCAGAACAACCCAATTGGACCGATTCTGCCAGAACCACCCCCCTGGCCCAGCCAGAACCCATCCAATTGGACCGGTTCTGCCAGAACCACCCCCCTGGCCCAACTCAGAACCACCCACTGGGCCCAGCCCAGCCAGAACCCCCCAATTGGACCGATTCTGCCAGAACCACCCTCCTGGCCCAACCAGAACCCCCCCAATGGGACTGGTCCTTCCAGGACCCACCCCTCTGGCCCAACTCGGAACCACCCACTGGGCCCAACTCAGCCAGAACCCCCCCAATTGGACTGGTTCTGCCAGAACCACCCCCATGGCCCAGCCCAGCCAGAACCACACACCTGGACCTGTTCTGCCAGGACCCAACCACCTGGTCCAACTCGGAACCACCCACTGGGCCCAGCCCAGCTAGAACCCCCCCAAATTGGACCGGTTCTGCCAGAACCACCCCCCCTGGCCCGGCCCAGCCAGGTCTTGCCCTGCGTCTGCCCACCTCGGACTCTCGCTCTGCATCCTCCCCGGACCCTCTCCCGCCTCCGAGGTCCTGGACATGAGCTCGGAACCATTTGGACCTTCACACCCAGAGGGAACATCGGTCTCCGCTCCCTCGAACCCGGCCCTCCTGAGCCGTCTGCAAAATTATTAAAAAAAAATTTATATAAATATATTTTATTGATTTTTTTTGTTGTTGTTTATTTTTTTTTTTAACAGAAAGAGAGAGAGAGAGAGTCAGAAACATCGATGACGAGAGAGAATCATCCATCCGCCGCCTCCTGCACGCCCCCCACTGGGGATGCGCCCTCCGCCACCCAGGCCCATGCCCTGGACCAAGAATCGAACCCGGGACCCTTCCATCCAGCAGGCTGAGGCTCTATCCACCGAGCCACACTGGTTTCAGCATTTTTTAAAATTTAATTTAATTTTTATTATTATTATTTTTTTGCATCCCAATAAAAAATAAAAAGGAGTGATCAATCCTAGCAGAACAGTTTCCAATCGTTAGGATTCGTTCGCAGAGGATTGGTTTTAAATATAAAAATAAAAATAAAAAATAACGATGGTCCAGTTACGCCATGGAAAACGACGCCACCATAAAAAAAAAAAAAAGAAGGAATTAAAAAAAATATATAGATATGTTATTGATTTTTTTTTTTTTTTTTAACGGAGAGGAATCGAGAGTCTGAAGCATCGACGAGGAGAGAGACACATCTATCTGCTGCCTCCTCCTGCGCCCTGGCACCTGCTGCAGATTTCATTTCATTTTATTTTTTAAAAATATAAATATATTCTTAATTGGCTGCAGAGAAGGGGGGAAAGAGAGAGAGAGGAGAGAGAGAGAGAGAGACATTCATCCGCTGCCTCCTGCACCCTGGCACCTGCTGGCGATTTTTTTCATTTTATTTAAAAAATAAATAAAAAAGTAGATATTCTTAATTGCTGCAGAGAAGGGAGAGAGAGAGAGAGAGAGAGAGAGAGAGAGAGAGAGAGAGAGAGAGAGAGAGAGAGAGAGAGAGAAACATCCATCCGCTGCCTCCTGCACCCTGGCACCTGCTGGCGATTTCATGTCATTTCATTTTATTTTTTTAAAAAATATATTCTTGCCGAAACCGGTTTGGCTCAATGGATAGAGCGTCGGCTTGGGGACTGGAGGACCCGGGTTCGATTCCGGTCAAGGGCATGTACCTTGGTTGCGGGCATATCCCCAGTAGGGGGTGTGCAAGAGGCAGCTGGTCGATGACTCTCTCTCATCGATGTTTCTAACTCTCTATCCCTCTCCCTTCCTCTCTGTACAAAATCAAATAAAATATATTAAAAAAAATATATTCTTAATTGACTGCAGAGAAGGAGGAGAGAGAGAGAGAGAGAGGAAGGAAGGAAGGAAGCTGCCTCCTGCACGCCCCCCACTGGGGATGTGCCCGCAGCCACCCAGGCCCATGCCCTGGACCGGGAATCGAACCCGGGACCCTTCCGTCCGGCAGACAGAAGGAATCCTTATCGTTGGCGGCCGCCTGGATGGCATCGGAGTGAACATAAGCCGATCGATCGACGAGAGAAAAGCCACCCCAGGAATCCCACTTTTTAAGGAAAATAAAGACCATGATACCCGGATGGAAAAAAAAAAAACACACGATAAAACACTGAGATAATAAAGCCACACGCAGCCTGTCCGGTGACAGCGGGGAGGGGACGGAGAGACGGGGGGATAGAGAAATAACAGATCGATCCATAAAAGATCAATAATAAAAAAAATATAAGAGATCCATCAAAGGACTTGTGTGCCTGCGTAAAAGCATCATCGATGGACCCAAAACTCTGGGGAGGGAGGGAGGGAGGGAGGGAATTCGGTAAGATATGGACGCATGTCAAATCTTAATTAAAAAAATTTTTTCTTAAAAAAACAACGAGAAGGAACGTGCTTTTTTTTTTAAAAAAAAAATATATTTTTTAAAAAAATAAATTTTTTATTGATTTTTTTACAGAGAGGAAAGGAGAGAGGGAGAGAGAGAGAGTCAGAAACATCGACGAGGAGAGAGAATCATCCATCCAGCCGCCTCCTGCACGCCCCCTGCTGGCTGGGGAGGTGCCCTCAGCCACCGAGGCCCATGCCCTTGGCCGGGAATCGAACCCGGGACCCTTCCGTCCAGCAGGCCGACGGCTCTACCCACTGAGCCGCACCGGATAGAGCCATAAAATTTAAAAAAAAAAAAAAATATATATATTATATATATATTATATATATATTATATATATTTATATATATTTTTATATATATTTTATATATATATATTTTATATATATTTTTTATATATATTTTATATATATATTTTTTATATATATTTTATATATATATATTTTATATATTTTTTTTTTATATATATATTTTATATATATATATTTTTTATATTTATATATATATATTTTTTTTCCGTAAAATAAAAGGAAATCAGCCACGGCCAGTGTTGCTCAGTGGGTAGCGCCCAGGCCTGTGGACTGGGGTCGGGCCGGGGGGTGGGGGAGTTGGGGAATCCAGGGTTCGATTCCCGGTCCAGGACACAGGCCCCCCGGGCAGCGGGCTCCATCCCCAACCAGGAGGGGGCGTGCGGGAGGCAGCCGGTCTCTGATTATCTCTCCCATCGATGTTTCTCTCTCTCTCTCTCTCTCTCTCTCCTCCTCCTCCTCCCTCCGTCCACTCTCTCTAAACATCAATGAAGGAATTCTTCCCACAATCCTCGAATAAAAAAGCCCGATAGGCTAAGTGTCTGGTCGTCCGGTCATCCGGACAGCCAATCAGAGTGTCGTATGCTAATGATATGCAAAGGAAGCTCAACTGCTGGCTATGACGTGCACTGACCACCAGGGGGCAGGCAGCCGACCGGCCGACCGGTCACTATGACGTGCACTGACCACCAGAGGGCAGACAGCCGACCGGCCGACCGGTTGCTATGACGTACACTGACCACCAGGGGGCAGACCTTCGACCAGTCAACCAGTAGCTATGACGTGCACTGACCACCAGGGGGCAGACAGCCGACCGGTCACTATGATGTGCACTGACCACCAGGGGGCAGACAGTCGACCGGCCGACCGGTCGCTATGACGTACACTGACCACGAGGGGGCAGACGGCCGACCGGCCGACAGGTCGCTATGACGTGCACTGACCACCAGGGGGCAGACAGTCAACCGGTCGCTATGACATGCACTGACCACCAGGGGGCAGACAGCCGACTGGTCGCTCTGACGTGCACTGACCACCAGGGCGCAGGCAGCCGACCAGCCGACCGGTCGCTATGACGCGCACTGACCACCAGGGGGCAGATATTCAACTGATAAACCAGTCGCTGTGACGTGCACTGACCACCAGGGGGGCAGACAGCCGACCGGTCGACCTGTCACTATGACGTGCACTGACTACCAGGGGCAGACAGCCGACTGGTCGACCGGTCGCTATGACATGCACTGACCACCAGGGGGCAGACAGCCGACCGGCCGACCGGTCGCTATGACGCGCACTGACCACCAGGGGGCAGACAGCCGACCGGACGACCGGTTGCTATGATGTGCACTGACCACCAGGGGGCAGACAGCCGACCGGACGACCGGTTGCTATGATGTGCACTGACCACCACAAAAAAATGCATACATGTGTCCCAATAAAGATTTATATAAGAAATAAAAAAAGAAAAAAGAAACACGAAAAGCCAAAACTGGTGTCGCTCAGTGGATAGGGCGTCAGCCTGCGGACGGAAGGGTCCCGGGTTCGATTCCCCAGTCAAGGGCATGGGCCTGGGTGGCTGAGGGCACATCCCCAGTGGGGGGCGTGCAGGAGGCGGCGGATGGATGTCTCTCTCTCTCTCTCTCTCTCTCTCTCTCTCTCTCTCCCTCCTTCTCTGCAGTTAATTAAGAAAATATTTTAAAAAATAAAATGAAATGAATTAAATCTCCAGCAGGTGCCAGGGCGCCAGGCATTTGGCTCTTGGGAGCAGCCAATGCCGAGACGCACCCTCAGGGGTGTGTGTGTGTGTGTGTGTCTGTGCGTGTGTGTGTGTGTGTGTGTGTGTGTGTGTCTGTGTGTGTGTATGTGTGTGTCTGTGTGTGTGTGTGTGTGTCTGTGTCTGTGCGTGTCTCTGTGTGTGTGTGTGTCTGTGTGTCTGTGTGTGTGTGTGTCTCTGTCTGTCTCTCTGTGTCTGTGTGTGTGTCTCTGTATGTATGTGTGTGTGTCTCTGTGTGTGTCAGTGTGTGTCTGTGTGTGTTTCTGTGTCTCCCTCTGTGTTTGTTTGTGTGTCTCTCTGTGTCTGTGTGTGTGTCTGTCTCTCTGTGTGTCTGTGTTTATGTGTGTCTGTATGTATGTGCCTGTGTGTGTCTGTGTGTGTGTCTCTCTCTCTTTGTGTCTGTGTCTCTGTGTGTCTGTGTGTGGGTGTGTCTCTCTGTGTGTGTGTCTGTGTGTGTCTCTCTCTCTGTGTCTGCGTGTGTGTCTCTCTGTGTGTATTTCTGTGTATCGTGTGTCTCCATGTGTGTCTTTCTCTCTGTGTGTCTCTGGGTCTGTCTCTCTCCTCTTTCTCACTCTCTCTCTCTCTCTCTCTCTCTGTGTGTGTGTGTGTGTCTCTGTGTGTGTGTCTCTGTGTGTGTGTGTCTGTATGTGTCTGTGTGTCTCTCTGTGTGTGTGTGTCTCTCTCTGTGTCTGTGTGTGTGTCTCTCTCTGTGTGTCTGTGAGTCTCTGTGTGTCTCTGTCTCTCTCTGTGTGTGTCTGTGTGTGTGTCTGTGTGTCTCTCTGTGTGTGTCTGTGTCTCTCTGTGTGTATTTCTGTGTATTGTGTGTCTCCATGTGTGTGTCTCTCTGTGTGTCTCAGTGTCTCTCTCTCTGTGTCTCTCTGTGTCTGTGTGTGTGTCTCTGTGTCTCTGTGTGTGTCTCTCTGTGTCTGTGTGTGTGTTTCTCTGTGTGTGTGTCTCTGTGTCTGTGTGTGTGTCTCTCTCTCTGTCTCTCTCTGTCTCTCTCTCTGTCTCTCTCTCTCTCTCTGTGTCTGTGCGTGTCTCTCTCTTTGTGTCTCTGTGTGTGTGTCTCTGTGTGTGTGTGTCTGTCTGTCTCTGTGTGTGTGTGTCTGTGTGTGTGTGTGTCTCTCTCTGTGTCTCTCTCTGTCTCTGTCTCTGTCTCTCTCTCTCTCTTTGTGTCTCTGTGTGTGTGTCTCTGTGTGTGTGTGTGTCTGTGTGTGTGTCTGTGTGTGTGTCTGTGTGTGTGTGTGTCTGTGTGTGTGTGTGTCTGTGTGTGTGTCTCTCTCTCTCTCTCTCTCTCTCTCTCTCCCTCCCTCCATGCGATGCCTCCCCTCCCCACGCCCAGGCCTTGGGGAGCCGCCTGCCTGTGGGCGGAGCCGCGGGCAGCGCCCTGCGCTCGGGTTGGGGCCCCTCTCCCGCCCGCACCCGCACCCCTGCCCCTGCCCAGAGGCACCCACGGGCCCAGGCCTGCTGCCCCCTCCCCCTGCCCCCTCCCTCTGCCCCCTCCCCCTGCCCCCTCCCCCTGCCCCCTCCACCTGCCCCCACCCCCTGCCCTCTCCCCCTACCCCCTCCTTCCTGCCCCCTCCGCCTGCCCCCTCCCCCTTACCCCCTCCACCTGCCCCCTCCCCCTGCCCCCTTCCCCTGCCCCCCACCCCCTTACCCCGTCCCCCTGCCCCCTCCCCCTGCCCCCCATCCCCTGCCCCCCTCCCCCTGCCCCCTCCCCCTGCCCCTTACCCCCTTACCCCCTCCCCCTGCCCTCATCCCCTGCACCCACCCCCTGCCCCCCACCCCCTGCCCCCCACCCCCTGGGGCTGACCTGGCCCATCCAGGCTCAGGCTGGCCAGCTCGGACCCCACACCCAGCCCCCGGCCTGGGGTTCGAGGCCTGGGACAGCCCAGGCCCTTTGCATCCTGTCTGGGCAGCTCCTGGTTCCTCCCTCCTCCCTCCTCCCTCCTCCCTCCTCCCTCCTCCCTCCTTCCTTCCTCCCTCCCTTCCTCCCTCCCTGGTCCACACCCCAACGGGACCAGGCCTCCAGCTGCAAGGACAGGGGCCCCGTCCCTCCGTCCGTCCGACCGCCCGACCGTCCAGCCCCAGGCCATGGGGGGCCTGTGGCTGCTGCTGCCCCTGTGGGTCTGGGGCCTGTGTCTGCTGGTCCGGGTTCGAGGTGAGAGACTCAGGGGATGGAGGGATGGGTGGAGGTGGAGGAGGCGGACAGGGTGTGGGTGTTTTGCAAACGAAAAACAAAACAAACACATAAAACAAATAAATAAAAAAGCAGGAGAAGGAAAAAGGAAGGAGCTGGGGCGGCTCAGTGGGCAGCCTGCAGGACGGGGAGGGGAGGGAAAAGGGGGTCCCGGGTTCGAGGGCACCAGGTTCCAGGGCGTGGGCCTGGGTGGTGGCTGAGAAACGTGTTTCCTTTCATTTCATTTTATTTCCGTTCAGTTCAGTTTATGTTTTTGTTTTTTGTTTTATTTTTAATTTCAGTTCAGTTTATTGGATATTTTATTTTTATTTTATTTTATGTCAGTTCAGTTCATTGGATATTTTATTTTTATTTTATTTCATTTCAGTTCAGTGCATTGGATATTTTACTTTTATTGCATTTCTGTTCAGTTCATTTTAATATTTTATTTTTATTTCATTTCTTTTCTGTGTTCAGTTCATTTTAATATTTTATTTATTTCGTTTCATTTCTGTTCAGTTCATT
>OY882879.1:105783544-105796044 GCA_963693515.1 Pipistrellus nathusii | reverse complement strand
CATTGTGGGGAGACCCCCCTGTGCGCGCTCTGCATTCTGGGAAATGACCCGCCCCACGGGGTCCCCCAGCCTCTGGCGCAATGCATTGTGGGGAGACCCCCCGTCCGCAGGCCAACGCTCTAACCAGTGAGCCACACTGTCTAGGGCCTTGCTCTGCTGTTGTTCATGTAAGTCCCCCCGCCACAACTCAGGCGTTTCTGAGACCCGGGACCTTGTGGTTTGGATTAAACTGTGGCGTTAGCTAAGAAAAGAAAAAAATAAATAAATAAAATAAATTTAAAAAAAAGGAAATGAGAAACAGATGTGTCTGGTTTTTATTAAAAAACAAAAAATATAGAAATTTGTGCCCTGACCGGTGTGGCTCAGTGGATAGAGCATCGGCCTGCTGGACGGAAGGGTCCCGGGTTCGATTCCCGGTCAAGGGCATGGGCCTCGGTGGCTGAGGGCACATCCCCAGTGGGGGGCGTGCAGGAGGCAGCGGGTGGATGTGTCTCTCTCATCATCGATGTTTCTGACTCTCCCTCCCTCCCTCTCCCTTCCTTTCTGTGAAAAAAAACAAACAATAAAATATTTCAATAAAAGATAGATATTTGCATTTAGATCAAAGAGGGACAGAGAGAGAAACATCCATGAGGAGAGAGAGAATCAAGGACCGGCTGCCTCCTGCACGCCCCCTACTGGTTGGGGATGGAGCCCGCCACCCGGGGCCTGCGCCCTGAACCGGGAATCGAACCCGGGACCCTCCTGGTTCACAGGGCGACGCTCTAACCACTGAGCCACACCGGCCGGGGCCGGGTCTGGGGGGCGGGGGAGGTAGGGAGAGAGGGCTGGGGTGGGGGGATCTGGGGGTTCAGGATGGGGAACCGGGGACGATGGCTGTTGCATTTCGGGGTGACTGACCCCCCCCGTGTGTGTGTGTGTGTGTGTGTGTGTGTGTGTCTGATGTCTCCCCACAGCTCAAGGCGATTTTGATTTGGCCGACGCTCTGGACGACCCAGGTGGGTGCCCTGATTTTGCCCCCGGGGGGTGGGTTGGGGTGGGGTAGGGGTAGGGGAGAGGGTTGAGGGGGGGCTTGATTCCCACAAGATGGCGGGGTGAGGGGGGGGTCCCCTGAAACATAGATCAGCCGCCTCCTGCACGTCCCCCACCGGGGATGTGCCCTCAGCCACCGAGGCCCATGCCCTGGACCGGGAATCGAACCCGGGACCCTTCTGTCCGCAGGCCGACGGCTCTATCCACTGAGCGAAACTGGCCGGAGCTGAATTTTTTCTTTTTTTAAAAAAAGAGATAATGGAATGGAGCCCGACTAGTGTGGCTCAGTGGGTAGAGCTGTCGGCCTGCTCGACGGAAGGGTCCCGGGTTCGATTCCCGGTCAAGGGCATGGGCCTGGGTGGTTGAGGGCACATCCCCAGTGGGGGGCGTGCAGGAGGCAGCTGATCGATGTTTCTCTCTCGTCATCGGTGTTTCTCACTCTCTCTCCCTCTCCCTTCCTCTCTGTAAAAAGAAAAAATCAATAAAAAAAATATTTAAAAAAAATAAAAATAAATAAAAAAGAGAGAGACAATGGGAGGGAGAGAGGAAGGGGAAAGAGAGAGAGAGAGAGAGAGAGAGAGAGAGAGAGATCAATAACGAGAGAGAAACACGGACTGGCTGCCTCCTGCACGCCCCCTCCTGGCTGGGGATGGAGCCCGCCACCCGGGGCCTGTGCCCTGGACCGGGAATCGAACCCGGGACCCTCCTGGGTCCCATCATCCTTTCTGAAGAGGGAACCACACTTCTGTCCTCGATGCTGATTGAGCCTGTTTTCTCTCTCGTCGCAGATCCCACAAGGAAGCCGGATGCAGGTGAGGGGGCAGGGGCCTGGCCTGCCTGGGCCTCTGCCCTCCAGCTGGGGTGTGGGGCAGGGTGGGTGTGCTTCCGGCTGGAGCGTCTGCCCCCTGGTGGTCAGTGCGCGTCATAGCGGCCGGTCGGCCGGTCGGCTGTCTGCCCCCTGGTGGTCAGTGCACGTCATAGCGGCCGGTCGGCCGGTCGGAGCGTCTGCCCCTGGTGGTCAGTGCGCGTCATAGCGACTAGTCGGCCGGTCGGCTGTCTGCCCCCTGGTGGTCAGTGCAGGTCATAGCGACCGGTCGGCCGGTCGGCTGTCTGCCTCCTGGTGGTCAGTGTGCACCATTGCAATCTGTTGAGTGACCTTAGCATATCATTAGCATGTCATTAGCATATCACTAGCATATCATTAGTGTGTCATTAGCATATCACTAGCATATCATTAGCATGCTAGAGGCCCGGTGCACAATATTCATGAGGTGGGTGTGGTGGTGGGAGTGTGTGTCCCTCAGCCCAGCCTGCACCCTCTCCAATGGGGACCCTCGAGGGCGGTCGGACGTCCCTCTAACCGCTCCCCTGCCGGTCTGATCGCCCCCAACTGCCCCCCCTGCAGGCCTGGTCGCCCCCAACTGCCCTCCCCTGCAGGCCTGGTCACCCCTAACTGCCCTCCCCTGCAGGCCTGGTCGCCCCTAACTGCCCTCCCCTGCAGGCCTGGTCGCCCCTAACTGCCCTCCCCTGCAGGCCTGGTCGCCCCCAACTGCCCTCCCCTGCAGGCCTGGTCTCCCTTCCTCTCTGTGTAAAAAAAAAAAAATCCATAAAACATATTTAAAAGTGAAACGAAATAAAATAATAAATAAGGACCCGGTGCCTTTTTCTCTGCAGACATTTTCCCAAAGCCGAAGCCCCCACACCCCCCGGCGCCCGGAAGCCCTGATAACAGTGGAAGTAAGAATCCGCCTCCCTCCCTCCCTCCCTTCCTTCCTGTCTGCCCCCTGGTGGTCAGTGCACGTCATAGCGGCTGGTCGGCCGGTTGACTGTCTTTTTTTTTTTTTTTTTTTCTCTTTTTAAAGAAATATATTTTTGCTCGAGGTCCCGGTGCATGAATTCGTGCCCCCGTGTGGGGTCCCCCGGCCCGGCCTGCAGGGGATCGGGGCCGACACCGGCTCTCCGGCGCCCCCCGAGGGGTCCCGGATGGCGAGAGGGCGCAGGCCAGGCACAGGGGGCCCCCCCGGGGCTGGATCAGGGCCGGGGAGGGACAGGGAGGTGGGCCGGCCGGGGAGGGACCGAGGGGGGGCTCCAGGGCGTGTCCGGCCTGTCTCGCTCAGTCCCCATCGGCCAGACCCCAGCGGCAAGCTGGCCTGCTGGTTGGAGCGTCTGCCCCCTGGTGGTCAGTGCACGTCATAGCAACCAGTTGGCCGGCCGGCTGTCTGCCCCCTGGTGGTCAGTGCGTGTCATAGCGAGCGGTCGGCCGGTCAACTGTCTGCCCCCTGGTGGTCAGTGCACATCATAGCAAGCGGTCAGCCGGTCAACTGTCTGACCCCTGGTGGTTAGTGCACATCATAGCAAGCGGTTGACCGGTCGACGGTCTGCCCCCTGGTGGTCAGTGCGTGTCATACCGAGCGGTCAGCCGGTCAACTGTCTGTCCCCTGGTGGTCAGTGCACGTCATAGCGACCGCTCGGCCGGTCTTCTGTCTGCCCCCTGGTGGTCAGTGCACGTCATAGCGACCGGTCGGCCGGTCGGCTGTCTGCCCCCTGGTGGTCAGTGCACGTCATAGCGAGTGGCTGAGTGGCCTTCGCCTATCATTAGCATATCATTAGCATATCATTAGCCTACGATGCTTCGATTGGACGAACGGACGACGGGACACGGAGCACGTTAGGCTTTTATCCTATAGGATGGATGTCAGCGAGGAAGGGAGAGGGAGAGGGAGAGAGAAACACCCACGAGGGAGGGAATCATGGCCCGGCCGCCGCCCGCACGCCCCCTGCTGGCCGGGGACGGAGCCCGCACCCCGGGCGGCTGTGTTTTGTGCGATCGGTTCCTGGTTGGAGGGGGGGCCCTTAGCTCCATCCATTGCCCCTCGGTGTCTCCCCCTACAGACATCTACCCGCGTCCCAGGCCACCGCCCCCTCGCCCGCCACCTGGCTACCCGGACGGCGGAGGTAAGTCAGGGGCTTCTTCCATTTTTATTTTAATTATATTTCTTTAAAAAATATATATTTAATATATATCTTAATTGATATTTTACGGAGAGGAAGGGAGAGGGAGAGAGAGTTAGAAACATCGTCGATGAGAGAGAAACATCGACCAGCTGCCTCCTGCACGCCCCCCACAGGGGATGTGCCCTCAGCCACCGAAGTCCATGCCCTTGACCGGGAATCGAACCCGGGACCCTTCCGTCCGCAGGCCGACGCCCTATCCACTGAGCCACACCGGTTTCGGCTGTTTGTGTTTTTTTTTATTTTTTATTTTTTTTATTTTAAATATATATATTTTATGGCCCTGGCTGGTGTGGCTCAGTGGATAGAGCGTCGGCCTGCGGACGGAAGGGTCCCGGGTTCGATTCCCGGTCAAGGGCATGGGCCTGGGTGGCTGAGGGCACATCCCCAGTGGGGGGCGTGCAGGAGGCAGCTGGTCCATGATTCTCTCTCATCACGGATGTTCCCGACTCTCTCTCCCTCCTCCTTCTCTCGAATCAATAAAATATATTTAAAAATATTTATATAGACTTTAAAAAATACATATATATTATTGATTTTTTTACTGAGAAGAAGGGAGAGAGAGTTGAAAACATCGATGAGGAGAGAGAAACATCCATCAGCCGCCTCCTGCACGCCCCCCCACTGGGGATGAGCCCGCCACCAAGGTACATGCCCTTGACTGGGAATCGAACCCGAGACCCTTCGGTCCGCAGACCGATGCTCTATCCACTGAGCCAAGCCAGATAGAGCTATCTATCTATCTATCTATCTATCTATCTATCTATCTTCTATCTTTTTGTTGTTTTCATTTAAATTTCTTTACATGCAAAAACATTAATATTTCAAGAAGAACAATTTTAACTCGAATAATGTGATATTCCATGGATATTGAAATTTCAAGAAAAATTATTTTAGCTATAATACTGTCATATGCAATGGGTATTTAATATTCCATAAAAATCTATCTTAAATATAATAATGTTACATGGAATAAACATTAGTACCTCAAGCCCTTGGATTCTAATTTAAAAAAAAAAGAAAGAAAGAAAGAAAGAAAGAAAGAAAGAAAGAAAGAAAGAAAGAAAGAAAGAAAGAAAGAGAGGAGAGGAGAAAGGGGAGGTGGATACATTTTACAGCAACTCAACAACCCTACAAAGCAAACCCCTCCCCAGGCTAAAGCAGTGGGCCACCAGTGCGTCCAGAAGCTTCCGGAAGCCTCCGGAACGTGCTGGAAGGTTCTAGAAGCTTCCGGCAAGTTCCTTTTGGAGTTTCATTGCACACACACTCCTCTCGCCCAGTGGGGGTCACTAAGAGCAAGGAGGCCGCAGCTCCCTCGTTAGAAAGCGACACTGAACACCTAACGGGATTCATTCAGAAAAAGAAAGAAAAAAGCAGAGGAGAAAGGGGTGGTGACATTGGCCTTTAGGTGACATTGGCCTTTACAGCAACTCAACAGCCTTCAAGAGCAAACACCTCCCCAGGCTAACGCAGTGGGCCTCCAGCTATGTTGAGAGCTTCCAGAAGCTTCTGGAACGTGCCGGAAGGTTCTAGAAGCTTCCGGCAAGTTCCTTGTGGAGTTTCGCTGCACGCACACTCCTCTCGCCCAGTGGGGGTCACTAAGAGCAAGGAGGCCGCAGCTCCCTGCTTAGAAAGCCACACCAGACACGTAACAGAATTAATTTAGAAAAAAAAATTTAAAAAAATGTGATACCATAATCAATAATAAATACACGATTAAATAAATAAAATAAATGAAATAATCTTCTATAAGTACAATCACATTAAAAATTACTCAACCAGAAAAAAAAATAATAATAAAAAAATAAGGGTGTTCTCTAGGTGGGACGTATCAATTGCGTGATTGGTTTGTCGTGGGTCGGCGCTTAGCTCCCTCCATTCCCCTCTCCCCGCAGACGTGTACCCAAGACCGAAGCCGCCCCCGCCTCGCCCCCCGCCTGGCTACCCGGACGGAGGAGGTAAGAATGGTGACGAGTGGGGCTCCTTTCATTTTTTTAAGAAAAAAAAAATATATTATTGATTTTTTTTTTTTTTACAGAGAGGAAGAGAGAAAGAGAGAGCGAGAAACATCGATGATGAGAGAGAATCATCGATCCGCTGCCTCCCGCACGCCCCCCACTGGGGATGTGCCCTCAGCCACCCAGGCCCATGCCCTTGACCGGAGGGAATCGAACCCGGGACCCTTCCGTCCAGCAGGGCTGACGCTCTACCCACTGAGCCACACCAGCCAAGGGCTCATTTCATTTTATTTATCTGTCGATTTTTAAAAAAAATGTCATTTCATTTTATTTATTTCTTTCAAAAAACATATATATATATATTTTTTTTACTGGTTAAGGTATTACCTATGTGTCTTTTTTTTTTTAAAAAAAATGTTTTTTTAAAAGAAAAATATATATTTTTAATCGATGTCAGAGAGGAAGGGAGAGGGAAAGAGAGAGAATCAGGGACCGGCCGCCTCCCGCACGCCCCCTCCTGGCTTGGGGATGGAGCCCGCCACCCGGGGCCTGGGCCCTCCACCGGGGAATTCGAACCCGGGACCCTCCTGCTTTACAGGCGGGCGCGCTAACCACTGAGCAACTCTCTCTCTCTCTCTCTCTCTCTCTCTCTCTCTCTCTCTCACCCCCCGACAGGTTACATCAGTGACGCGGACGATGGACGGTACCCGCCCAGGCCCAGGCCCCGGCCCCCGGCAGGTGTGTGTGTGTGTGTGTGTGTGTGTGTGAGAGAGAGAGAGAGAGAGAGAGAGAGAGAGAGAGAGAGAGAGAGGGAGAGGTGGCACATGGATGGGAGAGACACACATCCACGGGTGGCCTGCTGCCCAGGCCTCGGCCCGGGAACCTGGGAATCGAACCCGGGACCCTTGGCTGGGATTCGAACCCGCGACCCTGCAGTCCGCTGGCTGGTTCTCTCTCCGCTGGGTCCCACCGGCAGGGCTTTCCCAGAGACACAGAGAGACAGACAGAGAGAGATGGACTGGTCGCCTCCGAAACCAGGAGCCCAGGACCCGTATTCACACCCCGGAGGGTCCCCCATTGGACCCCGGATGAGAGGGTCCCGGGTTCGAATCCCGGTCAAGGGCATGGGCCTGGGTGGCTGAGGGCACATCCCCAGTGGGGGGCGTGCAGGAGGCGGCTGATCAATGATTCTGTCTCATCATCGATGTTTCTGACTCTCTCTCCCTCCTCCTTCCTCTCTGTGAAAAAATCAATAAACTATATTTTAAGGGAAAAATGCAATAAAAAATATAAAATCAAAGTAAAATAAAATAAATGAGATTAAATATGCAAGAGGCAGCGGATGGGTGTGTCTCTCTCCTCATCCATGTTTCTGACTCTCTGTCCCTCTCCCTTCCTCTCTGTGAAAAAATCAATAAAATACATTTTAAGGGGAAAAATGCAATAAAATAAAATATAAAATTAAGGGAAAATAAAATAAATGAGATTATATATGCAAGAGGCAGCGGATGGGTGTGTCTCTCTCATCCTCGGTGTTTCTGACTCTCCCTCTCCCTTCCTCTTCTCTGTAAAAAAAATCAATAAAATACATTTTAAGGGGAAAATGCAATAAAATAAAATATAAAATTAAGGGAAAATAAAATACATTTAAAGGGAAACATGACATGAAATAAAATATAAAATTAAAGTAAAATACATGATATTAAATGTGCAGGAGGCAGTGGATGGATGTGTCTCTCTCCTCATCGGTATTTCTGAGTCTCTGTCCCTCTCCCTTCGTCTCTGTAAAAAAATCAATAAAATACATTTTAAGGGGAAAATGCAATAAAATAAAATATAAAATTAAAGTAAAATACATGATATGAAATGCGCAGGAGGCGGCAGATGGATGTGTCTCTCTCATCATCGATGTGTCTGGTTCTCTCCGTCCCTCTCCCTTCGTCTCTGTAAAAAACAATCAATAAACTATATTTAAAAACAAAGCAAAGAAAAACAAAATAAAGGTGCTCACCCCTTTCTCTCCTGCAGGAGGCGGCGGCTACAACCCGAGCCAGGACGGGTACGGGGGCTCCCACGGTGAGTGACACCCATCCCTGGGCCCCCCCAGGGGGTCCGTCCACCCATACATCCTGGTGTTATTCCCACAATGCCCTGTATTTATTATAAATATATATATATCACATATTATAAATATATTTTAAAAATATATATATTTTTAAAAATATATTTTATTGATTTTTTTACAGAGAGGAAGGGAGAGGGATAGAGAGTTAGAGACATCAGGGAGCTAGAAACATCAATATTATTTTATAGGTTATATTTATATTTTATATTTATACTTTATATTTTTTATTTTATATTTTTTGTTTATATTTTTTACTTTATGTTGTCGATTTCGTATTATTGTATTCAAGTTATGTTATATGTATTATTTTACATGTTATTATTTTATATTTTCGTTTATATTTGTTTTGTTTTATGTCACATTTTGTCTCCTTCCTTTCATTTCATTTTATATTATATTTTTTTATTTATTTTATGTTTTGTTTTATTGATATCATGTTATTCTATTTTATTCATTTCATTTCATTTAGTATTATATTTGTATTATTTTATGGTTTATTATTTTCTACTTTAGTTTATATTTATTTTATTTTATGTTACATTTTGTCTCATTCATTTCATTTCATTTTATATTATGTTTTATTTATATCATTTTATTTTATTTTATTAATTTCATTTTATATTATATTTACATTATTTTATGTTTTATTATTTTATATTTCATTTTATGTTACATTTTGTTTTATTCATTTAATTTGATTTAATTTTACATTTCATTTTATATTTTATTTTATTTATATCATTTTATTTTATTTTATTTTATTATTTTCTCTTTTATTTTATACATTTCTATTTTATTTTATATATATGTTTTACATTGCATTAAATTTTATTTTATTTTATTTTATTTTTTATTTTATTTTTTTCTATTATTTTATACATTTCTATTTTATTTTATATATTATATTTTATATTACATTAAATTTTATTTTGTTTTTTCATGTTTATTTTTTATTTTCTATTTTATTTTCTATATTTCTATTATATTTTATATATTATATTTTATATTACATTAAATTTTATTTTATTTTATTTTTTATTTTCTATATTTCTATTATATTTTATATATTATATTTTATATTACATTAAATTTTCTTTCCTTTTTTCTTTATTCTTTTCTATTTTATTTTATATATTATATTACATTAAATTTTATTTTATTTTATTTTTAATTTTATTATTTTCTATTTTATTTCATACATTTCTATTTTATTTTATATATTATATTTTATATAACATTAAATTTTATTTTGTTTTTTCATGTTTATTTTTTATTTTCTATATTTCTATTTTATTTTATATATTATATTTTATATTACATTAAATTTTATTTTGTTTATGTTTATTTTTTATTTTCTATTTTATTTTCAATATTTCTATTTTATTTTATATATTATATTACATTAAATTTTATTTTATTTTATTTTTAATTTTATTATTTTCTATTTTATTTCATACATTTCTATTTTATTTTATATATCACATTTTATATTACATTAAATTTTTTTTGTTTATGTTTATTTTTTATTTTCTATTTTATTTTCAATATTTCTATTTTATTTTATATATCATATTTTATATTACATTAAATTTTATTTTGTTTATGTTTATTTTTTATTTTATTTTCTATATTTCTATTTTATTTTATATATTATATTACATTAAATTTTATTTTATTTTATTATTTTCTATTTTATTTTCTATATTTCTATTTTATTTTCTATATTATATTTTATATTACATTAAATTTTTTTTCATGTCTATTTTTTATTTTCTATTTTATTTTCTATATTTCTATTTTATTTTCTATATTATATTTTATATTACATTAAATTTTATTTTTTTTAAATCTTATTTTTTTAATTTCATTTCATTTCATTTCATTGCATTTCCTTTCATTGCATTGTTTAAAACTTTGCATAGAATAGCCCCCACATCCCCTCTTCCCCCCCCATTCACTTTCCCCCTGTTCCGGGAGCCTGGATGAGCTTTTAAAGCCTCTTTCTTGGGGTGACGGACACCCTTTCTCTTGGGATGTCCCAGCCTCCTCCTCCTCCTGGGCCTGGGCCCGGGAATTCAGGGTTTCTCTCTGTCCTGCAGGCGGAGGGCGCAATAGACCTGGCTCGAATGGATATAATTATGGTAAAAAATAATAAAATAAAATAAAATAAAATAATAAAAGGCATCATTTTTTGCAAAAATAAAAAAGCTTGCAAAACTCACCACCTGCCTGGGCACTGGGGTGGGGGGTCAGGGGTCGCCTCGTCTGCGCCTCTTGCATGCAAACGGACACCCCATCTGGGTCCCTGCCTTTTGCACACGATGATGTCCTTGTTGCTTTTGCAAAAAAAAAAAAAAAAATTAAAAAAAAAAATATATATATATTAGGCTCAAACCGGTGTGGCTCAGTGGGTAGAGCCTCGGCCTGCTGGACGGAAGGGTCCCGGGTTCGATTCCCGGTCCAGGGCATGGGCCTCGGTGGCTGAGGGCACATCCCCAGTGGGGGGCGTGCAGGAGGCAGCTGATCGATGACTCTCTCTCATCATCGATATTTCTGACTCTCCCTTTCTCTCTGTAAAAAAAATCAATAAAATATATATTTTTTTAAAAATCTGTGTGCATGGATTTCCCAGGTTAAGAGAGAGAGAAAGAGAGAGGGAGAGAGAGAGAGAAAGAGAGAAACATCCATGAGGAGAGAGAATCAGGGACCGGCTGCCTCCTGCGCGCCCCCTACTGGCTGGGGATGGAGCCTGCAACCCGGGCCTGTGCCCTTGACCGGGAATCGAACCCGGGACCTCCTGGTTCCTAGGTCGACCCTCTACCCACTGAGCCACGCCGGTTCGGCGTGAATGCCTTTTGATTCGGTGCACACACGTGTGTTTATTTGCACACACGTGCACGCGTGTGCAATGCACACGTGGGCAGACACGCAGGCTCCGCACGCACACACGCATGCATGTGTGTTTCATGCAAACGTGAGCGTGTGCCTGTGGGTGCCTCCACGTGGCTTTTGCAAGCTCACACGCGTGCAGGGGAGCCTGGGTGTGCACGTGCGTGTACACACATGCACACGCATGTGCCGCACGTGAGCTCACACACGCACACGCGAGTGCATGTGTGTTCCCATGCGCCGGAGGCTCGCAAGCGTGCGCCTGTGTCTGTCTGCACGCGCACACACGTGTTTGTCTGCATGCACGACTACATGCGTGTGCATGTGTGTCTGCACGCGCACACACGTGTTTGTCTGTGTGCACGCCTACATGCGTGTGCACGCGTGCCTGCAGCGCACACACGTGTTTGTCTGTGTGCCCGCCTACATGCGTGTGCACGTGTGCCTGCAGCGCACACACGTGTTTGTCTGTGTGCACGACTACATGCGTGTGCACGTGTGCCTGCAGCGCACACACGTGTTTGTCTGCATGCACGACTACATGCGTGTGCACGCGTGCCTGCAGCGCAAACACGTGTTGTCTGTGTGCCCGCCTACATGCGTGTGCACGTGTGCCTGCAGCGCACACACGTGTTTCTGTGTGCACGCCTACATGCGTGTGCACGTGTGCCTGCACGTGCGCACACGCGTTTGTCTGTGTGCACGCCTACATGCGTGTGCATGCGTGTGCAGGCGTGTTTGCGTGTGCTGAGCATCTCTGCTTGTGTGTGCACGCCTGGAACCGCACCGAGATGTGGGGGACACAGCGTGTCCTGCATCCCTCGTGCTGTCTGTGCGTCCGCCTTCCCCCCACAGGCGGGTTAGGGTTCGAGAGCCCTGGGCTCTGTCTGCTGGGTCCCCTGCTCCTCAGGGGAACTGGCCACCAGGGGGCAGCGAGGAGCCACCCCCCTGCAATGCCCCCGTGACGCTGTGATGTCCCCCTTGCAGGTGGCGGCGGCTACAACACGTACGGGAATCCCCACGGTAATGCCCGCCCCTGTCTGCTCCTTTGTTTTATTTTTTTTTTAATTATTATTTTTTATTTTTTCATTATTTATTTTATTATTTTATATTTTTATTTGATTTGTGAAATTATGATCTGGGTGCCTGTTTTCCCATCGCCTATTTTTTTCATTTAATTTTTATTTTTTTATTTTTCATTTTTTACTTTTTCATTTTTTATTTATTTATATTTTATTGATTAAATCATGATCTGTGTGCCTATTTTACCATTGTCGATTCTTTATTTTTATTCTTTATTTTATTTTGTTAAATTATCATCTGTGTACCTATTTTATCATTGCCTAGTTTTATATTTTTAATTTTTTTAATTTTTAACTTTTAATTTAATTTAATTATTTTATCAAATTGTTATCTGTGTACGTATTTCATCACTGCCTATTTGTTTATTTTTTAATTTCTAATTTTTAATTTAATTTTATTTT
>OY882879.1:105773544-105776044 GCA_963693515.1 Pipistrellus nathusii | reverse complement strand
GGGCATGGACCTCGGTGGCTGAGGGCACATCCCCAGTGGGGGGCGTGCAAGAGGAGGCTGGTCGATGACTCTTTCTCTCTTCGTTTCTAACTCTCTCTCTCTCTCTCCCTTTCTCTCTGTACAAAATCGATGAAATATATTTTAAAAAAAAATAATAATAAAAAGATGCTTTGAGCTGCCTTGGCAGCAAACAGTCATTCTATTCAGGTTTGGGGGAAGTGCCTGTCGCCATTTCCCATCAGCCCTTGCCGAGTCCCCGTGTTCCATCCGCCTTTCGATGAAACGCTTGCAACAGTGACAGGCTGCTGCTGGGACTGGCTTCCGGCACGCAAGGGGGAGGGAGGGAGAGAGAGAGAGAGAGCGAGAGAGCGAGAGAGAGAGAGAGCGAGAGAGAGAGAGAAAACTATTCACTCATAGCAAACCATAACAATCCTATAGAATAAAAGCCTAATATGCTAAATGTCTGGTGGTCTGGCAATCCGTTCAACCAATCACAGGGTAATATGTTAATGAGATGCTAAGACCGCTCAACCGCTCGCTATGACGCGCACTGACCACCAGGGGGCAGACAGCCGACCAGCCGACCGGTCGCTATGACGTGCACTGACCACCAGGGGGCAGACCGTCGACCGGCCGACCGGTCGCTATGACGTGCACTGACCACCAGGGGGCAGACAGCCGACCGGCCGACCGGTCGCTATGACGTGCACTGACCACCAGGGGGCAGACAGCCGACTGACGATGACTCTTTCTCTCTTCGTTTCTAACTCTCTCTCTCTCTCTCTCCCTTTCTCTCTGTACAAAATCGATAAAATATATTTAAAAAAAAATAATAATAATAAAAAGATGCTTTGAGCTGCCTTGGCAGCAAACAGTCATTCTATTCAGGTTTGGGGGAAGTGCCTGTCGCCATTTCCCAGCAGCCCCTGCCCCCTGGTGGTCAGTGCGCGTCATAGCGAGCGGTTGAGCGGTCTTAGCATCTCATTAACATATTTCCCTGTGATTGGTTGAACGGATGACCAGACCACCAGACATTTAGCATATTGGGCTTTTATTCTATAGGATTGTTATGGTTTGCTATGAGTGAATAGTTTTCTCTCTCTCTCTCGCTCTCTCTCTCTCGCTCTCTCGCTCTCTCTCTCTCTCTCTCCCTCTCCACCAGACAGCCGACTGGCCGACCAGTCGCTATGACGCGCACTGACCACCAGGGGCAGACTGTCGACCGGCCGACCGGTCGCTATGACGTGCACTGACCACCAGGGGCAGACGCTCCGACCAGCAGGCCAGCTTGCCGCTGGGGTCCGGCAGATGGGGACTGAGTGAGACGGGCCGGACACGCCCTGGAGCCCCCCCTCGGCCCCTCCCCGGCCGGCCCACCTCCCCGTAGCTCCCCGGCCCCGATCCTGCCCCGGGGGGCCCCCAGGCCTGGCCTGCACCCACCCCCGAGTGCATGAATTTCATGCACCAGATCTCTAGTAATAATAACAATAACAATAACGCTTTAAGGCCAATGTGTAGGATTTTTCTTTTCCTTTTTAAAAATGTGCCTCGCCGAATCCAGTGTAGCTCAGCGGATGGAGCGTCGGCCTGCGGACGGAAGGGTCCCGGGTTCGATTCCCGGTCAAGGGCATGGGCCTCGGTGGCTGCGGGCACATCCCCAGTGGGGGGCGTGCAGGAGGCAGCGGATGGATGATTCTCTCTCATCGATGTGTCTGACTCTCTATCCCTCTCTCTTCCTCTCTGTAAAAAAAAAATAAAAAAAAAATCAATCCAATATATTTAAAAATAAAATACAATACAAATTCATCCCTCTTTTCCTCCCTCTTTCTCTCCCTCCCTTCCTCCCTCCTTCCCATTCATTTATCCATCCATCCATCCATCCATCCATCCATCCATCCATCCTTCTATCTGTCCATCCATCCATCCATCCATCCTTCTGTCTATCCATCCATCCATCCAACCATCGATCCTTCTACCTGTCCATCCATCCTTCTATCTGTCCATCCATCCATCCATCCATCCTTCCATCCATCCATCCATCCATCCTTCTATCTGTCCATTCATCCATCCATCCATCCATCCATCCATCCATCCATCCATCCATCCTTCTATCTGTCCATCCATCCATCCCTCCATCCATCCATCCATCCTTCTATCTGTCCATCCATTCATCCATCCATCCATCCATCCATCCATCCATCCATCCATCCATCCTTCTATCTGTCCATCCATCCCTCCATCCATCCATCCATCCTTCTATCTGTCCATCCATCCATCCCTCCATCCATCCATCCATCCTTCTATCTGTCCATCCATCCATCCGTCCATCCATCCATCCATCCATCCCTCCATCCATCCATCCATCCTTCTATCCATCCATCCATCCATCCATCCATCCATCCATCCATCCATCCATCCTTCTATCTGTCCATCCATCCATCCCTCCATCCATCCATCCATCTTACTATCTGTCCATCCATCCCTCCATCCATCCATCCAT
>OY882879.1:105731044-105763544 GCA_963693515.1 Pipistrellus nathusii | reverse complement strand
CACTCATTCATTCACTTACCCACTGAACCATGAATGTATGTATTCACCCATTCATTCATTCACCCGCCCTCCCACCCACTGAACCATGAATGTATGTATTCACTCATTCATTCACTTACCCACTGAACCATGAATGTGTGTATTCACTCATTCATTCACTCATTCATTCATTCACCCACCCACTGAACCATGAATGTATGCATTCACTCATTCATTCATTCACCCACTCACTGAACCATGCACACATGCATTCATCCACCCATCCATCCATCCTTTCAATGAGTTCAATGAGTCAAGAGTGGGTGAATGAATGAATGAGTGAATACATACATTCATGGTTCAGTGGGTGGGTGGGTGAATGAATGAATGAATGAGTGAATGAGTGGGTGAATCAATGAATGAGTGAATGTATGTGTGCATGGTTCAATGGGTGGGTGAATGAATGAATGAGTGAGTTTATGTGTGCATGGTTCAATGGGTGGTTGAACGAAAGAAAGAATGAGTGAGTCAGGGGGTGAATGAGTGAATGTGTGAATGCATGATGTGTGCACGGGTCAGTCTGTGGGTGAACGAATGAATGAGCAAATGTATGTGTGCGTGGTTCAACGCGTGTTTGGGTGAATGAATGAGTGAATGAATGAATGAATGAATGATTTAGTGAATGAATGACTGAGTGAATGAATGAATGTGTGCGATTCTGGGCCAATGCGTGAGTGAATGAGTGACTCCCACACACTTTCATTCACTCATTCATTTAACCTTTTATTGATTCCAGAGAGTAAAGGAGAGAGAGAGAGAGAGAGAGAGAGAGAGACATTCATTCATTCATTTACCAACTGAACCATGCACCCATGTATTCACTCATTCATTCACTCATTCATTCATTCACCCACAATTGAACCATGAATGTATGTATTCACTCATTCATTCACTCACCCACTGAACCATGAATGTGTGTATTCACTCATTCATTCACTCATTCATTCATTCACCCATTCATTCATTCACCCACAATTGAACCATGAATGTATGTATTCACTCATTCATTCACCCACCCATTGAACCATGAATGTATGTATTCACTCATTCATTCACTCACACACTGAACCATGAATGTATGTATTCACTCATTCATTCATTCACCCACCATTGAACCATGAATGTATGTATTCACTCATTCATTCATTCATTCATCCACCCACCCATTGAACCATGAATGTATGTATTCACTCATTCATTCATTCAACCACTCATTGAACCATGAATGTATGTATTCACTCAATCATTCACTCATTCACTGAACCATGAATGTATGTATTCACTCATTCATTCACTCATTCATTCATTCACCCCCCCACTGAACCATGAGTGTATGTATTCACTCATTCATTCACTCACCCACTGAACCATGAATGTATGTATTCACTCATTCATTCATTCACCCACTCACTGAACCATGCACACATGCATTCATCCACCCATCCATCCATCCTTTCAATGAGTTCAATGAGTCAAGAGTGGGTGAATGAATGAATGAGTGAATACATACATTCATGGTTCAGTGGGTGGGTGGGTGAATGAATGAATGAATGAGTGAATGAGTGGGTGAATCAATGAATGAGTGAATGTATGTGTGCATGGTTCCATGGGTGGTTGAACGAAAGAATGAATGAGTGAGTCAGGGGGTGAATGAGTGAATGTGTGAATGCATGCGTGCACGGGTCAGTCCGTGGGTGAACGAATGAATGAGCGAATGTATGTGTGCGTGGTTCAAGGCGTGTTTGGGTGAATGAATGAGTGAATGACGGAGTGAATGACTGAATGACTGAAGGAATGGCTGAGTGAACGAATGGCTGAGTGAATGAATGAATGTGTGCCATTCTGGGCCAATGCGTGGGTGAATGAGTGACTCGCACACACTTGCATTCACTCATTTATTTAACCTTTTATTGATTCCAGAAAGGAAAGGAGAGAGAGAGAGATATTCATTCATTCATTCACCAACTGAACCATGCACGCATGTATTCATTCATTCATTCACACATTGAACCATGAATGTATGTATTCACTCATTCATTCACTCATTCATTCACTCACCCACCCATTGAACCATGAATGTATGTATTCACTCATTCACTGAACCATGAATGTATGCATTCACTCATTCATTCACTCACCCACTGAACCATGAATGTATGTATTCACTCATTCATTCATTCACTCATTCATTCACCCACCCACTGAACCATGAATGTGTGTATTCACTCATTCATTCACTCATTCACCCACCCACTGAACCATGAATGTATGTATTCACTCATTCATTCACCCACCCATTGAACCATGAATATATGTATTCACTCATTCATTCATTCTCCCACCCACTGAACCATGAATGTATGTATTCACTCATTCATTCATCCACCCACCCACACACTGAACCATGAATGTATGTATTCACTCATTCACACATTCACTCATTCATTTAACCTTTTATTGATTCCAGAGAGGAAAGGAGAGGGATACGGAGAGGGAGAGAGAGAGGGAGAGAGAGAGAGAGAGAGACACCCATGAGGAGAGAGAATCATGGATCACTACCTCCTTCATGGCCTCCCCCCAGGGCCTGTGCCCTTGACCGGGAATCGAACCCGGGACCTCCTGGTTCACAGGTCCACACCCAACCACTGAGCCACCCCAGCCAGGCCCCTTTGCTCCTTCCTTCCTTCCTTCCTTCCTTCCTTCCTTCCTTCCTTCCTTCCTTCCTTCCTTCCTTCCTTCCTTCCTTCCTTCCTTCCTTCCTTCCTTCCCTCCTCTGATCCCTGCACCCATGACCCTTCCCCTCCACTCCCCAAGATCCCCGGATTCCTGCCAGGTTCCCGGATGGACAGCTTTCCCCCAGCCAGAGGCCCTCCCTGCAGGCAGACAGCACAGCGCGCCCCAGCTGGCCCCGCGCCCGGAGCCCTGAGGCCATCGGCAAACATTTGCTTTGGGGCCAGCTGGGGAAAGGTGACATGTCCCAACTCAGAAACCAACCAGCATCCAGCGCCTCAGGGAACGGGGTGGGGAGAGGGGGTGGGGAGAGGGAGGCCGGGGGCTGGGATTGGAATGCGAGGCATCTCTGGGGCCCCTCGGGCAGGCCCCTCCCCAGTTGCGCGGGGGCGCGGGCTGGAGCGCAAGGCGCGAGCGCGCGCGGGTGGCGAGGTTTGGCGACCCCCTCCCCACCCCCCTCTGTGCGCTCTTGCGAGAGCGCGCGTAACAGGCCGGTTTGGGGAGTGTCCAGGGCTCCGGGACAGCGGCCAATCGCAGGCCCCTGGACACTGGGCCTTCTCCCAGAGGCCTCCCAAACGCAGGCGAGGCGCTGGGGGAGGGACTCCACGCGCCCAAGAGACCCCGAGAGCGAGCGCAAGAGGTAACTGGAGACCTGGGGGCGTGCAGACGTGTTGCCCGCGGGGCCCGGGGACCCGGGGAGGAGATCAGGGGCGCGGGGGGCTGCCCGGGGGCAGAGGAGAAGCTGGGGGAGGGACACCACGTGCCCAAGAGACCAGGGCGACCCGAGGGCTCGGGCAGGAGGGAACTGGAGACCTGGGGGCGCGCGCGGGGGAGGGTGGGGAGTGGAGACGCGTTGCGCGCGGGGCTGGGGGACCCGGGGAGGAGATCAGGGGCGCAGGGGGCTGCCCGGGTGCAGAGGAGGGGCGAGGAGGGGAGGCGCAAAGGCGGATCTAAAGTTCAAAGAGTTGACCAGGCGGGTCGGGGAGGGCCCTGGGCCGGGTTTTGGGGAGCTAGTGGGCCCCCGAGGCACCTGGCAGGGCGCAGCGGGAGGCAGAGGACTGGCAGGGGGTCCAGGGGGTGAGGGGAGGGGACCCCGGGCGGAAGGGAGAGGGTGTCCAACCCCCATCCCCATCCCCATCCTCACCCCGGAGCGCGCAGGAGGGAACTGGAGACGTGGGCGCGCGGGGCTGGGGGACCCAGGGAGGAGATCAGGGGCGCAGGGGGGCTGCTCGGGGCAGAGGAGGGGCGAGGAGGGGAGGCGCATGGCCAGGGAGGTGGCCTGTGGGGCGCGGGGCCACGGGGCCTGGGGCAGGGCTGGTGGGTGGGAGCCTCAGCAGCCGCGGGTGTGCCCCCCGCAGGCCCGGGACGCGTGGACAGGACGCGGGCCCCACGTGGGTGCCGAAGGCGCAGGGAGACTCGCACCATGCCCGGTGAGTGGAGGAAGGAGAGCTCCTTCCTTCCTTCCTTCCTTCTCTTCCTTTCATCCTTTCTTCTTCCTTCCCTTCCTTCCCTCTTCCTCCTCCTCCTCCTCCTCCTCCTCCTCCTCCTCCTCCTCCTCCTCCTCCACCTCCTTCTCCTCCATCTCCTCCTCCTCCACCTCCTTCTCCTCCATCTCCTCCTCCTCCATCTCCTCCTCCATCTCCTCCTCCATCTCCTCCTCCTCCTCCTCCATTTCCTCCTCCTCCTCCTCCTCCTCCTCCTCCTCCTCCTCCTCCTCCTCCTTCTTCTTCTTCCTCTCTTCTTTCTTTCTCTCTCTCTCTTCCTTCCTTCCTTCCTTCCTTCCTTCCTTCCTTCCTTCCTTCCTTCCTTCCTTCCTTCCTTCTTCCTTTCTCTTTCTCTTTCTTTCTTTCTTTCTTTCTTTCTTTCTTTCTTTCTTTCTTTCTTTCTTTCTTTCTTTCTTTCTTTCTTTCTTTCTTTCTTTCTTTCTTTCTTTCTTTCTTTCTTTCTTTCTTTCTTTCTCCCTTTCTCCCTTTCTCCCTTTCTCCCTTTCTCCCTTTCTCCCTTTTCTTCTTCAATCTTTCTCTCTCTCCTCCCTTCCTTCCTTCCTTCCTTCCTTCCTTCCTTCCTTCCTTCCTTCCTTCCTACCTTCCTTCCTTCCTTCCATCCATCCATCCATCCACCCACCCATCCATCCACTTACTCATCCACCCACTTACCCATCCATCCATCCACCCACCCACCCATCCACATACACATCTATCCATCCATATACTCATCCATCCATTCATCCACCCCTATACCCATCCATCTACTTATCCATCCATCCATGCATGCATCCACCCATTTCCCCTGACCGGTGTGGCTCAGTGGGTAGAGCCTCGGCCTGCTGGACGGAAGGGTCCCGGGTTCGATTCCCGGTCAAGGGCATGGGCCTCGGTGGCTGAGGGCACATCCCCAGTGGGGGGCGTGCAGGAGGCGGCTGATCAATGATTCTCTCTCATCGACGATTCTAACTCTCTATCTTTCTCCCTTCCTCTCTGCAAAAAATCAATAAAATATATTAAAAAAAATATATGTTTATTGACTTCAGAGAGGAAGGGAGAGGGAGACAGAGAGAGAGAGAGAGAAACATCGATGATGAGAGAGACACATCCACCAGCCGCCTCCTGCACGCCCCCCGCTGGGGAGGTGCCCTCAGCCACCCAGGCCCATGCCCTTGACCGGGAATCGAACCCGGGACCCTTCCGTCCGCAGGCTGAGGCTCTGCCCACTGAGCCACACCAGCTAGAGCGATAAAATATATTTTTTTAAAGAGAGAGAGAGAGAGAGAGAGAGAGAGAGAGAGAGAGCGAGCCGCCAGGAGGAGGGTGACGGTGTCTCTGTCCGCCCCGCAGTGTCTGACCAGGCCTTTGTCACTCTGGCCACCAACGACACGTACTGCCAGGGGGCCCTGGTGCTGGGCCAATCGCTGAGGGCCCAGATGGCCACGCGGGCGCTGGTGGTGCTGGTGACGCCCCACGTGTCCCGTCTGCTCAGGTGAGACCCCGCCCGGCCCCTCCTTGTGGGGGAGGGACGGCACCCAGGCTCAAGGGGGCGGTGGGTGGGGGGGGTCCCCCGGAGACTGGGTGGGTGCCAGGGAGCTGGCAGTCATGGGATGGGTGGGTAGATGATGGATGGATGGATAGATGGGTGGGTGGATAGATGATAGAGATAGATAGATAGATAGATAGATAGATAGATAGATAGATAGATAGATATGATAGATTGATAGATAGATGGATAGATAGATGGATGGATGGATAGATGGATGGATAGATAGATAGATAGATAGATGATAGAGATAGATAGATAGATAGATAGATAGATAGATAGATAGATAGATATAGATAGATAGATAGATGATAGATATAGATGATAGATAGATAGATAGATAGATAGATAGATAGATAGATAGATGGATGATAGATATAGATAGATGGATGGATAGATAGATAGATAGATAGATAGATAGATAGATAGATAGATAAATGGATGGATAGATAGATAGATGGATGGATAGATAGATAAATGGATGGATGGATAGATAGATAGATAGATAGATAGTTAGAGATAGAGATAGATAGATGGTAGATAGGATGATGGATGGATGGATAGATGGATAGATAGAATAAATGATACATAGTTAATTAGAAACATAAATAGATGATATAGATAGATAGATGATAGATAGATAAGGTGATGGATGGATGGATAGATGGATAGGATAATAGATGGATGGATGGATGGATGGATAGATGATAGATATAGATAGATAAATAGATAAATGGATAGATAGATAGACAGACAGATAGAGATAGATGGTAGATAGGATGACGGATGATGGATAGATAGAATAAATGTTACATAGTTAATTAGAAACAGATACATAAATAGATGATAGATAGATAGGATGATGGATGGATGGATAGATAGATGATAGAGATAGATAGAAAGATAGATAGAGAGATAGATAAATAGATAGATAGATAGATAGATAGATAGATAGATAGATAGATAGATAGAGATGGTAGATAAGATGATGGATGGGTGGATAGATGGATAGATAGATAGAATAAATGATACATAGTTAATTAGAAACATAAATAGATGATATAGATAGATGATAGATAGATAGATAGATAGATAGATAGATAGATAGATAGGATGATGGATGGACGGATGGATAGATGGATAGGATAATGGATGGATGGATGGATGGATAGATAGATGATAGATATAGATAAATAAATAAATGGATAGATAGATAGATAGATACATAGATAGATAGACAGACAGACAGAGATAGATAGTAGATAGGATGATGGATGATGGATAGATAGAATAAATGTTACATAGTTAATTAGAAGCATACATAAATAGACGATAGACAGATAGATAGATTGATAGATTGATAGATAGATTGATAGGATGATGGATGGATAGATGGATAGATAGAATAAATGATACATAGTTAATTAGAAACAGATACATAAATAGACAATAGATAGATAGGATGATGGATGGATGGATGAATAGATGATAGAAATGGATAGATAGATAGATAGATAGGCTGATGGATGGATAGATGGGTAGATAGATAGAATAAATGATACATAGTTAATTAGAAACAGATACATTAATAGATAATGGATAGATGTAGATATATAGATAGATATAGGATGATGGATGCATGGATGGATGGATAGGTGGATGATGAATGTGTGGGCGTATAGATGGTTAGATGGACACATGGACAGATGGGTGGATACCTAGATAAATATAGAGACATAGACATAGGTGATTAATAGCTAAATATAGAGATGATAGATACATAGATAGATGATAGATGATAGGTAGATAGAAATAGATAAGATGGATGGATAGATAGAATAAATAATACATAGTTAATTAGAATCATTCATAAATAGATGATAGATAGATGATAGAGATAGATAGATGATAGATAGATAGATAGACAAATAGATAGATATAGGGCGATGGATGCATGGATGGGTGGATGATGGATGTGTGGGTGTATGGATGGTTCGATGGATGCATGGACTGATGGATACAAAGATAAATATGGAGACATAGATATAGATAATTAACAGCTAAATATAGAGATGATAGATACATAGATAGATGATAGAAAGATAGACAGATAGATAGATAGATAGATAGATAGAAAGACAGATAGATAGATAAGATGGATGGATGATGGATAGATGTGTATATGGATGGCTAGATGGATGCAAGGATGGATAGGTGGATGGATAAATGGATACATAGATAAATATAGAAATGTAGACAGAAATGATTAATAGTTACATGTAGAGATGGTAGATAGATAGTAGGTAGATAGATAGAATAGATAAATAGAATAGATGAAACAGATAGATACATAAATAAATGATAGATAGATAGATAGATAGATAGATAGATAGATAGATAGATGATGGAATGGATGGTGGATGATGGATGGATGGATAGATAGATGAAGAGATGAATGGTAGAGATAGATGATAGTTGGAGATGTGATGGATTGATAAATAGATAATTGATCGATGATAGAGATAGGATGGATGATGGATAGATGGGTGATGGATAGATAGATGATAGTTGGAGATGTGATGGATTGATAAATAGATGATAGATAGATGATAGAGATAGGATGGATGATGGATAGATGGGTGATGGATGGATAGACCATAGTTGGAGATGTGATGGATTAATAAATAGATAATTGATAGATGACAGAGTGAGATGGATAATGGATAGATGGGTGATGGATAGATAGATGATGGAGATGTGATGGATTAATAAATAAATAATTGATAGATGATAGAGATAGGATGGATTGATAGTTGATAGATAGATGACAGAGAGAGATGGGTGATGGATCGATGGTGATGGATGGATAGATGATAGTTGGAGATGTGATGGATTGATAAATAGATAACTGATCGATGATAGAGATAGGATGGATGATGGATAGATGGTGATGGATGGATGATAGTTGGAGATGTGATGGATTGATTAATAGATGATTGATAGATGGTAGAGATAGGATGGTGATGGATCGATGGTGATGGATGGATAGACCATAGTTGGAGATGTGATGGATTGATTAATAGGTGATTGATAGATGGTAGAGATAGGATGGTGATGGATAGATGGGTGATGGATGGATAGACCATAGTTGGAGATGTGATGGATTGATAGATGATTGATAGATGGTAGAGATAGGATGGGTGACGGATCGATGGTGATGGACACCCGCAGGGCCCTTCTCTCGAGGGTGTTCGATGAGGTGGTGGAGGTCAGCCTGGCGGACAGCGCGGACCCCGCCCGCCTGGCCCTCCTGCGGCGCCCGGAGCTGGGCCCCACGCTCACCAAGCTGCACTGCTGGGCGCTCACGCGCTACCGCAAGGCCGTGTTCCTGGACGCCGACACGCTGGTGAGCGCGCCGGGGGTTCTGGGGGCGCCGGGGGTTCTGGGAGACGCCGGGGATTCTGGGAGAGAGACGCTGGGGGCAGCCGGGGATTCTGGGAGAGAGACGCTGGGGATTCTGGGGGCAGCCGGGGATTCTGGGAGAGAGACGCTGGGGAGCACCGGGGGTCCTGGGGGCAGCTGGGGATTCTGGGAGAGAGACGCTGGGGAGCGGGCGCCGGGGGTTCTGGGGGCAGCGGGGATTCTGGGGAGCAGCCGGGGATTCTGGGGGCGCCGGAGATTCTGGGAGAGAGACACTGGTGAGCGCACGCCGGGGGTTCTGGGGGCGCCGGGGATTCTGGGAGAGAGACGCTGGGGAGCACCGGGGATTCTGGGGCAGCCGGGGATTCTGGGAGAGAGACGCTGGGGAGCACCGGGGATTCTGGGGCAGCCGGGGATTCTGGGAGAGAGACGCTGGGGAGCACCGGGGGTTCTGGGGGCACCGGGGATTCTGGGAGCAGCCGGGGATTCTGGGAGAGAGACGCTGGGGGCAGCCGGGGATTCTGGGAGAGAGACGCTGGGGGCAGCCGGGGATTCTGGGGGCGAGACGCTGGGGATTCTGGGGGCAGCCGGGGATTCTGGGAGAGAGACGCTGGGGGCAGCCGGGGATTCTGGGAGAGAGACGCTGGGGATTCTGGGGGCAGCCGGGGATTCTGGGAGAGAGACGCTGGGGAGCACCGGGGGTCCTGGGGGCAGCTGGGGATTCTGGGAGAGAGACGCTGGGGAGCGGGCGCCGGGGGTTCTGGGGGCAGCGGGGATTCTGGGGAGCAGCCGGGGATTCTGGGGGCGCCGGAGATTCTGGGAGAGAGACACTGGTGAGCGCACGCCGGGGGTTCTGGGGGCGCCGGGGATTCTGGGAGAGAGACGCTGGGGAGCACCGGGGATTCTGGGGCAGCCGGGGATTCTGGGAGAGAGACGCTGGGGAGCACCGGGGATTCTGGGGCAGCCGGGGATTCTGGGAGAGAGACGCTGGGGAGCACCGGGGGTTCTGGGGGCACCGGGGATTCTGGGAGCAGCCGGGGATTCTGGGAGAGAGACGCTGGGGGCAGCCGGGGATTCTGGGAGAGAGACGCTGGGGGCAGCCGGGGATTCTGGGGGCGAGACGCTGGGGATTCTGGGGGCAGCCGGGGATTCTGGGAGAGAGACGCTGGGGAGCACCGGGGGTTCTGGGAGAGAGACGCTGGGGAGCGGGCGCCGGGGATTCTGGGAGAGAGACCCTGGGGGCAGCCGGGGATTCTGGGAGAGAGACGCTGGGGATTCTGGGGGCAGCCGGGGATTCTGGGAGAGAGATGCTGGGGAGCACCGGGGGTTCTGGGGGCAGCTGGGGATTCTGGGAGAGAGACGCTGGGGAGCGGGCGCCGGGGGTTCTGGGGGCAGCGGGGATTCTGGGGAGCAGCCGGGGATTCTGGGAGAGAGACACTGGTGAGCGCACGCCGGGGGTTCTGGGGGCGCCGGGGATTCTGGGAGAGAGACGCTGGGGAGCACCGGGGATTCTGGGGCAGCCGGGGATTCTGGGAGAGAGACGCTGGGGATTCTGGGGGCAGCCGGGGATTCTGGGAGAGAGACGCTGGGGATTCTGGGAGCAGCCAGGGATTCTGGGAGAGAGACGCTGGGGGCAGCCGGGGATTCTGGGAGAGAGACGCTGGGGAGCACCGGGGATTCTGGGAGCAGCCGGGGATTCTGGGAGAGAGACGCTGGGGGCAGCCGGGGATTCTGGGAGAGAGACGCTGGGGGCAGCCGGGGATTCTGGGGGCGAGACGCTGGGGATTCTGGGGGCAGCCGGGGATTCTGGGAGAGAGACGCTGGGGAGCACCGGGGGTTCTGGGGGCACCGGGGATTCTGGGAGCAGCTGGGGATTCTGGGAGAGCACCGGGGATTCTGGGAGAGAGACTCTGATGAGCACCGGGGGTTCTGGGAGAGAGACGCTGGGGATTCTGGGGGCAGCCGGGGATCTGGGGGAGAGACACTGGGGAGCACCAGGGATTCTGGGAGCGAGACACTGGTGAGCACCGGGGATTCTGGGAGCACTTGGGGATTCTGGGGGCGAGAGGCTGGTGAGCACCGGGGATTCTGGGAGAGAGACGGGGCCCTTGTGGAGAGAAGCCCGTCAGACACCCTGCCTCGTGCTCCCCTTTCAGCAGGCTGCAACCTTAGGGCAGGGAGATTCCCCATCAGGGAACTTAGAACAGGTGTGTATTTTATTTTATTATATTATTTTATTTAATTTATTTTATTTTATTTATAGATTTTATTTATTTTATTTTTATTTTTTTAGTTTAATTTAATTAATTTTATTTTTTAATTTTTTAAATTTTTTTATTATTTTATTTTATTTATTATTTTCTTTTCTTTTTAAATTTTTAAAATTTAAAATTTTATTTATTTTATCATTTTATTTATTTTGTTTTATTTTATTTTATTTTTAAATTTTATTTTATTTATTACATTTTATTTTATTTTATTTTTATTTTACTTTATTATTTATTTTTATTTATTTTGTTATTTTATTTCATTATTTTATTTCATTTTATTTATTTTATTTTAATTTAATTTAATTTAATTTATTTTATTTTTAATTTTTAATTTTTTAATTTTTTTAATTTTCCATTTTTAATTTAATTAATTAATTAATTAATTAATTTTCTATTTTATTATTTTATTTTATTTTATTTATTTTATTATTTTATCATTCACTAGAGGCCTGGTGCACAAAATTCTCCAGCCCACCACCCGGGCATGTGCCCTTGACCAGGAATCGAACCCATGACCTTCTGGTTCCTAGGTTGTTGATACTCAGCCCCTCAGCCACACCAGCCAGGACTTGATTGGCCATTTTTTTAACATTTGTTTTTGTCTGTAGTGAGAGCAACCTGCCCCAGGGGCTCAGACCTCCTCTGATGGACAGGTTGCCATGAGCCAACCCGGTCTGGGCCCGCCCTCAAGCCCCACCTTCATTCCTCACCTCTTCAAACAGGAAGTCCCCCCTCATTGCTCACCTCTGCGAAACAGGAAGTCCACAGGAGGGGGCGTGGCTAACGGGTTCCTCTGCTCTGATTGACATGTTACCATGAGCCAATGCTAAGGTCTGGACCCACCCTTAAGACACGCCTTCATTCCTAACCTCTTCCAACCGGAAGTCCCGCCCTCTTTTTTTTTTTAAACTGTGAAACCGGAAGTCCCGCCCTCCTTTCTCACCTGATGCAAAGGAAGTCTGCAGGAGGGGGCGTGGCTAACTGGTTCCCCTGGATCTGAATGACAGGTTGTCAAGAGCCAACACAGTCTGGGCCCCTCCTCAAGCCCCGCCCTCCTTCACTTCTTCAAACAGGAAGTCCCGCCCTCCTTCATCACCTGCAAAACCAGAAGTCCCGCCCCTTTATCACCTCTGCAAACCGGAAGTCCCACCCCTTTCTCACCTCTGCAAACCGGAAGTCCTGCCCCCTTTCTCACCTGGAAAAAAATGGAAGTCCTGCCCTCATTTCTTTCTTGTTTTTGAGATCATACAGTATTTTTTAAAATTTATTTTATTGATTATGGTCTCACCTAATTGTCCTTACACCCACATTCCCATCTGCCCGCTTTTCTCACCTCTTTGAACTGGAAGTCCCGCCCTCTTTTCTCACCTGTTCCAACTGGAAAAGTCCCACCTTCATTCCTCACCTCTTTGAACCGGAAGTCCCGCCCTCTTTTCTCGACTGCGGAAACCGGAAGTCCCGCCCTTTATTTTTTTTAAAGTTATTTTATTGATTATGGTCTCACATCATTGTCCTTACACCCCTATTCCCATCCGCCCGCTTTTCTCACCTCTTTGAACAGGAAGTCCCACCCTCTTTTCTCTACTGAAAAAACGGAAGTCCTGCCCTCCTTTCTTTTTTTTTTTCCTTTATTTTTGAGATCATACAGTATTTTTTTAAAATTTATTTTATTGATTATGGTCTCACATCATTGTCCTTACACCCCCATTCCCATCCGCCCGCTTTTTTCACCTGCAAAACCGGAAGTCCCGCCCCTTTGCTCACCTCTTCCAACCGGAATTCTCGCCCTCTTCTTGCCTCTTCAAACTGGAAGTCCCGCCCCTTTTCTCACCTCTTTGAACCGGAAGTCCCGCCCCTTTGCTCACCTCTTCCAACTGGAATTCTCGCCCTCTTCTTGCCTCTTCAAACTGGAAGTCCCGCCCCTTTTCTCACCTCTTTGAACCGGAAGTCCCGCCCCTTTGCTCACCTCTTCCAACCGGAATTCTCGCCCTCTTCTTGCCTCTTCAAACTGGAAGTCCCGCCCCTTTTCTCACCTCTTTGAACCGGAAGTCCCGCCCTCATTCCTCACCTCTTCAAACCGGAAGTCCCGCCTTCATTCCTCACCTCTTTGAACCAAAAGTCCCACACTCCTTTCTTTTTTTTGAGATCATACAGTATTTTTTTAAATTTTTTTTTTATTGATTATGGTCTCACCTAATTGTCCTTACACCTCCATTCCCATCCGCACTCTTTTCTCACCTCTTGGAACCGGAAGTCCCGCCCTTTTTTCTCACCTGTGGAAACTGGAAGTCCCGCCCTCCTTTTTTTTTGAGATCATACAGTATTTTTTTAAAAATTTATTTTATTGATTATGGTCTCACCTAATTGTCCTTACACCCCCATTCCCATCCGCCCGCTTTTCTCACCTCTTTGAACAGGAAGTCCCGCCCTCTTTTCTCACCTGCAGTAAACCGGAAGTCCCGCCCTCGTTCTTTCTTTTTTTTTGAGATCATACAGTACTTTTTAAAAAATATCTATTTTATTGATTATGGTCTCACATAATTGTCCTTACACCCCCATTCCCATCCGCCCGCTTTTCTCACCTCTTTGAACAGGAAGTCCCGCCCTCTTTTCTCCACTGAAGAAACCGGAAGTCCCGCCCTCCTTTCTTTTTTTTTTTCCTTTATTTTTGAGATCATACAGTACTTTTTTTTAATATTTATTTTATTGATTATGGTCTCACATAATTGTTCTTACACCGACATTCCCATCTGTCCCGTTTTCTTACCTCTTGGAACCGGAAGTCCCGCCCTCCTTTCTCACCTGCAGAAACCGGAAGTCCCGTCCTAGTTCTTTCTTTTTTTTTGAGATCATACAGTATTTTTTTTAAAATTTATTTTATTGATTATGGTCTCACATAATTGTCCTAACACCCCCATTCCCATCTGCCCCCTTTTCTCACCTGCAAAACCGGAAGTCCCGCCCCTTTGTTCACCTCTTCCAACCGGAATTCTCGCCCTCTTCTTGCCTCTTCAAACTGGAAGTCCCGCCCCTTTTCTCACCTGTTTGAACCGGAAGTCCCGCCTCATTCCTCACCTCTTTGAACCAGAAGTCCCACCCTCCTTTTTTTTTTTTGAGATCATATAGTATTTATTTTTTTAAAATTTATTTTATTGTTTATGGTCTCACCTAATTGTCCTTAAACCCCCATTCCCATCCACCCCATTTTCTCACGTCTTGGAACCGGATGTCCCGCCCTCTTTTCTCACCTGCAGTAAACCGGAAGTCCCGCCCTTGTTCTTTCTTTTTTTTTTTGAGATCATACAGTATTTTTTTAAAATTTATTTCATTGATTATGGTCTCACCTAATTGTCCTTACACCCCCATTCCCATCCGCCCCCTTTTCTCACCTCTTTGAACAGGAAGTCCCGCCCTCTTTTCTCACCTGCAGAAACCGGAAGTCCCGCCCTCCTTTCTTTTTTTTTCCTTTTTTTTTTTGAGATCATACAATAGTTTTTTCTTTTAATATTTATTTTATTGATTATGGTCTCACCTAATTGTCCTTACACCCCCATTCCCATCCGCCCCCTTTTCTCACCTCTTGGAACCGGAAGTCCCGCCCTCTTTTCCCCCACCCCGCCTCTTCAAACCGGAAGTCCCGCCCCTTTTCCTCACCCGCAAACCCAGAAGTCCGCCGGAAGGGGGCGTGGCTAACGGGTCTCCCTCCTCCCCCCCCCCCCCCCGTCTCTGATGGACAGGTGCTCTCCAACATCGATGAACTCTTTGACAGAAGCGAGTTCTCGGCGGCCCCGGACCCAGGCTGGCCCGACTGCTTCAACAGCGGGGTGTTTGTCTTCCGGCCGTCGCTGCGCACGCACGGCCTGCTGCTCCGGCACGCCATGGACCACGGCAGCTTCGACGGTGCGCGGGGCACGCCTCGGGGAGTTTGGGGGGCCGAGAACAGGGGACCCCAGACCCCCTGCCCCACGCTTCTCCTCCTCCCCGTGGCCTGAGAAAGAACGAATGCATGAAAATTTCAACACAAATAAGAAATAATAATAACAATAATAATAAATAATGGGATGTGGGCCCTGGCTGGGGTGGCTCAGTGGGCAGGGCGTCTGATTTTTTTTTTTCCTCCCTCCCCCCCACCCACTGCGGATGTGCCCTCAGCCACCAAGGTCCATGCCCTTGGCCGGGAATCGAACCCGGGACCCTTCCGTCCGCAAGCTCAATAATGCTCTGTTTGAGGAGACACATCTATTTTTTAAGACTAGGATAGAGGCCCCTGGTGGGTGTGGCTGCTGGAGGCGGGAGGGTCCCGGGTTCGATTCCCGGTCAAGGGCATGGACCTTGGTGGCCGAGGGCGCATCCCCCGTGGGGGGCGTGCAGGAGGCGGCCGGTCCGTGGTTCTCTCTCCTCCTGGATGTTTCTCTCTTTCTTTCTTCCTCTCCCTTCTTCTCTCTGAAACCAATAAAAATATATTTAAATTAAAAAAATAAATTGCAGCCGGTCTCTCCCATCATGAATGCTTCTCTCTCTCTCTCTCTCTCTCTCTCTCTCTCTCTCTCTCTCTCTCTCTCTCTCTCTCTCTCTCTCCTTTTCCCTCATTCTCTGACATCAATGAAAATACATTTAAATGATAAAAATAAAGAAATGAAAGAGCCCAGGACCGGTGTGGCTCAGTGGATAGCGCATCAGCCTGTGGACTGAACGGTCCCGGGTTCGATTCCCGGTCAAGGGCACAGGCCTGGGTTGTAGGCTCCATCCCCAGTGGGGGACGTGCAGGAGGCAGCCGATGAGTGATTCTCTCTCTCATCATGGATGTTTCTCTCTCTCTCTTCCTTGCTCTTTGAAATCTATCGATCGATCTCTATAGAAAACATATTTTATTGATTTTTTTTTTTTTTTTTTTTTTACACCGAGAGGAAGGGAGAGGGAGAGAGAGAGTCAGAAACATCGATGACGAGAGAGAAACATCCATCCGCCGCCTCCTGCACGCCCCCCACTGGGGATGTGCCCTGAGCCACCGAGGTCCATGCCCTTGACCGGGCGGAATCGAACCCGGGACCCTTCCGTCCAGCAGGCCGAGGCTCTACCCACTGAATGGCTTCGACCCGTTCGTGTCTCTGTTCGCTTTCAGGGGCCGATCAGGGCTTGCTCAATAGCTTTTTCAGCGACTGGGCCACGGCTGACATCCACAAACACCTGCCTTTCACCTACAACCTCAGCTGCAACGCCGCCTACACCTACACGCCCGCCTTCCGACGGTGAGTGCCCCTCCGCGGGCCCCGGTCCCGGGTTCGAGACCCCCCCCCCCACACACACCCCCGCCCCGGGAGACGGCCGTCCCGCTCGCAAACGAATTTTTAAAATATATTTTATTTTTTTATTTTTACGGAGAGCTAGAGAGAGAGAGAGAGAGAAACAATGAAAAGACAGACATATCAACTCAGCCGCCTCCCGCACGCCCCCTCCTGGTTGGGGACGGAGCCCGCAACCCGGGCCTGCGCCCTTGACCGGGAATCGAACCCGTGACCCTCCTGGTTCATAGGTTCGACGCTCTAACCGCTGGGTCACACCGGCCGGGCTGTTGAATGTGTCCGGCCAGGACCCCGCGGACCTCTCCTCCCTTGTTTCCCCCCCTCAGGTTCGGCTCGAGGGCGAAGGTCGTGCACTTTCTCGGCCCCAGGAAGCCATGGACCTACAAGTACAACCCGCAGACGGGCTCGGTGCTGGACGAGGGCCCCGGGGCGGCCCCCCGGCACGAGCTGTCCTTCCTGAACCTGTGGTGGGACATCTACCACCGCAGCGTCCTGCCTCTGTACGGGAGCGCCCTGGGCGGGCCGCGGATCGTTCCGGAGGCCCCGCGGAACGTTCCGGAAGAACAGCCACGGAACATACCGGAAGAACAGCCACGGAACATACCGGAAGAACAGCCACGGAACATTCCGGAAGAGCCGCGGGATGTTCCGGAAGAAGAGCCACGGAACATTCCGGAAGAAGAGCCGCGGAACCTTCTGGAAGAGCCGTGGAATGTTCCAGAAGAAGTGCCGCGGAACATTCCGGAAGGGCCACGGAACATTTCAAAAGATCTGCGGAACACTCCAGAAGAGCCGCGGAATATTCCGGAAGAGCCACGGACTATTCCGGAAGGGCCACGGAACGTTCCGGAAGGGCCACGGAACGTTCCAGAAGAGCCACGGAACGTTCCCGAAGAGCCACGGAACATTCCGACGGTGCCATGGAATGTTCCAGAAGAGCCACGGAACATTCCAGAAGGGCCACGGAACATCCCGGAGGAGCTACGGAATCTTCTGGAAGGGCCACGGAACCCCCCAAAAGGGCCAAGGAACGTTCCGGAAGGGCCCTGGAACATTCCGCAAGAGCCGCGGAACGTTCCGGAACAGCCACGGAACACTCCGGAAGAAGTGTCTACGGGACCCTCGGTAAGTGGGGGATTCCCCTCGGGACATAAGCGTTGAGAATAGAGTCAAGCCCGGCCCGCATGACTCAGAGGTCACGGGTTCGATTCTCGGTCAAGGGCACAGGCACGGGTTGCGGGCTCCGTCCCCAACCAGCAGGGGGCGTGCGGGAGGCGGCCGATGGATGTTTCTCTCTCATCATCGATGTTTCTGACTCTATTCTTGTGTTTCCGGCAGCCAGCGGACGAGACAGGAAGTGGCCGGACGGAGGTACCTGAGCAAGGAAACCAGGATCCCTGTGTGACTGAGAATGCCCTCGAGGTAGGACCCCCATCCTTGGCTCCCTCTCGCCTCCTGCTGGTCTCTCTCTGCCTGTCCTGGGTCTCCCCGATCATTTTTAAAAATATTTTTTATTTTATTTTATTTATTTATTTTAAATATATTTTGATTGATTTTTGTACAGAGAGGAAGGGAGAGAGATAGAGAGTTCGAAACATCGATGAGAGAGAGTCATCGATCCGCTGCCTCTTGCACGCCCCCTACTGGGGATGTGCCCGCAACCAAGGTCCATGCCCTTGACCGGGACTCGAACCCGGGACCTTTCCGTCTGCAGGCCGACGCTCTACCCACTGAGCCACACCGGTTTGCTCAGGGGTTGAATCTTTTATTTTTTAAAAAATATTTTATTTTTATTGATTTCAGAGAGGAAGGGAGAGAGAGAGAGAGAGAGAGAGAGAGAGAGAGACATCCATGAGAAGCAGACAGACTTCCCGTTCGAATGTGTGTGTAGCCGAAACCGGTGTGGCTCAGCAGACCGAGCGTCGGCCTGCGGACGGAAGGGTCCCGGGTTCGATTCCCAGGTCCAGGGCACTTTACCTTGGTGGTTGGGGGCACATCCCTAGTGGGGGGGCGTGCGCAGAAGGCAGTGGATCAATATTTCTCTGTGATGGATGTCTCTGGCTCTCTATCCCTCTCCCTTCCTCTCTGTAAATTTAAAAAAAAAAAAAATCAATCAAATATATTTAAAATATATTTATTTTAGAGCGTCAGTCTGCGGACTGAAAGGTCCCGGGTTCGATTCCGGTCCAGGGCATGTATGTTGGTTGCGGGCACATCCCTGGTGGGGGGCGTGCAGGAGGCGGCTGGTCGATGTTTCTCTCTCATCGACGTTTCTAGCTCTCTCTCTCTCTCTCCCTTCCTCTCTGTGAAAAATCAATAAAATATATTTAAAAAATATATATATATATTTAAAATAAAAATGTGTGTGTATAAAAGGCATGACACGATCAATAAACTGGCTACAGTCTGTGAAAGAACGACTATTACAACAACAACAACAACAAAAACACAACAAGCCGAAACCGGTGTGGCTCAGTGGGTAGAGCGTCGGCCTGTGGACCGAGGGGTCCCGGGTTCGATTCCCGGTCAAGGGCATGGACCTTGGTGGCGGGCACATCCCCAGTGGGGGGCGTGCAGGAGGCAGCTGATCGATGATTCTCTCTCATCGATGATTCTAGCTCTCTCTCTCTTTTAAAAAAAAAATCCCTCTCTCTCTTTGTAAAAAATATATTTTATTGATTTTTGTACAGAGAGGAAGGGAGAGAGAGAGAGAGTCAGAAACATCCATGAGCGAGAGAGTCATCGATCAGCTGCCTCCTGCACGCCCCCCACTGGGGATGTGCCCGCAGCCACCGAGGCCCATGCCCTTGACCGGGAATCGAACCCGGGACCCTTCTGTCCGCAGGCCGACGCTCTATCCACTGAGCCACACCGACCTCGGCTCTATCCCTCTCTCTTCCTCTCTGTAAATCATCAATAAAATATATTTTTTAAAGAAAAACCTAAAAAAAAAAAAAAAACTACAAGAACGACAAAAGAACAACAACAACAAACAAACAAACAAAACGGAAACCATGTCCTGCCGTCCCGTCTCCCCCCCCGTAGGTGGCGCTGTCCGTGTCCGTGTCGGAGATCGCCATCCAGGAGAAGGTGCGGGCGCTGAGCCCCGAGGAGCAGAGGAGGCGCTGGGAGGAGGGCCACATCGATTACATGGGGACGGACGCCTTCGCCCGCATCCAGGAGAAGCTGGACCGCTTCCTGCACTGAGGGGCGCGGGGATGGCGTGTGCTCGGGGCCCCGTGGTCCCGCCCGCCGTGACTGTAGCGAGTCAGCTACGTGCTACGTGCCCGTGTCCGTCGTTCAGCGACGTGTATTTATGGTTCAACATGGCTCATCGTTCAGCTACGTGACTGTGTGCGTTCAGCTACGTGCCCGTGTTCATCGCTCAACTACATGGTTCATCGCTCAACTACATGCCCGTGTTCATGGTTCAACTACATGCCTGTGTTCATTCAACTACATGGTTCACCGTTCAACTACATGCCTGTGTGTTCATTCAACTACATGGTTCACCGTTCAACTACATGACTGTGTTCATTGAACTACATGGTTCACCGTTCAACTACATGACTGTGTTCATTGAACTACATGGTTCACCGTTCAACTACATGCCTGTGTTCATTGAACTACATGGTTCATCGCTCAACTACATGGTTCATCGCTCAACTACATGCCCGTGTTCATGGTTCAACTACATGCCTGTGTTCATTCAAGTACATGGTTCATCGTTCAACTACATGACTGTGTTCATTCAAGTACATGGTTCACCGTTCAACTACATGACTGTGTTCGTTCAACTACATGGTTCACCGTTCAACTACATGACTGTGTTCGTTCAACTACATGACTGTGTTCATTCAACTACATGCCTGTGTTCATTCAACTACATGGTTCACCGTTCAACTACATGCCTGTGTTCATTGAACTACATGGTTCATCGCTCAACTACATGGTTCATCGCTCAACTACATGCCCGTGTTCATGGTTCAACTACATGCCTGTGTTCATTCAACTACATGGTTCACCGTTCAACTACATGACTGTGTTCGTTCAACTACATGACTGTGTTCATTCAACTACATGCCTGTGTTCATTCAAGTACATGGTTCACCATTCAACTACATGCCTGTGTTCATTCAACTACATGGTTCATCGTTCAACTACATGCCTGTGTTCATTCAACTACATGGTTCACCGTTCAACTACATGACTATGTTCGTTCAACTACATGACTGTGTTCATTCAACTACATGCCTGTGTTCATTCAACTACATGGTTCACCGTTCAACTACCTGCCTGTGTTCATTGAACTACATGGTTCATCGCTCAACTACATGGTTCATCGCTCAACTACATGCCCGTGTTCATGGTCCAACTACATGCCTGTGTTCATTCAACTACATGGTTCATCGTTCAACTACATGCCTGTGTTCATTCAACTACATGGTTCACCGTTCAACTACATGACTGTGTTCGTTCAACTACATGACTGTGTTCATTCAACTACATGCCTGTGTTCATTCAAGTACATGGTTCACCATTCAACTACATGCCTGTGTTCATTCAACTACATGGTTCACCGTTCAACTACATGCCTGTGTTCATTCAACTACATGGTTCACCGTTCAACTACATGACTGTGTTCGTTCAACTACATGACTGTGTTCATTCAACTACATGCTTGTGTTCATTCAACTACATGGTTCACCGTTCAACTACATGCCTGTGTTCATTGAACTACATGGTTCATCGCTCAACTGCATGGTTCATCGCTCAACTGCATGCCCGTGTTCATGGTTCAACTACATGACTGTGTTCATTCAACTACATGCCTGTGTTCATTCAATTACATGGTTCATCGTTCAACTACATGACTGTGTTCATTCAACTACATGCCTGTGTTCATCGTTCAACTACATGTATTTATTGTTCAACATGGTTCACCATCCAACTACTGTGTTCATTCAACTATGTGCCTGTGTTCATTCAATTACATGCCCGTGTTCATCACTCAACTACATGCCTGTGTTCATCGTTCAACTACATGGTTCATCACTCAACTACATGGTTCATCGCTCAACTACATGCCCGTGTTCATCACTCAACTACATGCCTGTGTTCATCGTTCAACTACATGATTCATCATTCGACTACATGCCTGGGTTCATTAAACTACATGCCTGTGTTCATTCAACTACATGGTTCATCATTCAACGACATGACTGTTCATTCAACTACATGCCCGTGTTCATCGCTCAACTAGATGCCTGTGTTCATCACTCAACTACATGCCTGTGTTCATCGTTCAATTACATGGTTCATCGTTCAACGACACGCCTGTGTTCATTCAACTACACGCCCGTGTTCATCATTCAACTACATGCCTATATTTATCATTCAACTACGTGCCCGTGTTCATTGCTATTTATGGGTCGACCAACCTCAGTGCCACACACACACACACACACACACACACACACACACACACACAAAATAGAACCCAGACCGTGAACAACCAGGACGAGGGCTTCATCCCGGCGATGTGTGGCCAGGACTCGCTCAGGACTACCAAGTGCAAAGGACCCCCCTGGGAGGCAAATCTGCGAGCCTGCTCTTCGCTGGCTCTCCCTCCCTGACTCCCCAGCAGCGTGTTCCTGCCGTGTCAACTCCGTTCTCTGGGGAGAATTCTCGGTGTTCCGAGACCGGACACTGTCTTCCCTGAGAAAGACTGAGAAACACTGTCTTCCCTCATGTTGTGAATTCGTGGAAAATGCTGTGAATCCTCCTTCCCCACCTCGATTATAATAATAATAATTATAATAACAATAATAATAAAACACGCATGCTGAAACCGGTGTGGCTCAGTGGATAGAGCGTCAGCCTGCAGACCAAAGGGTCCCGGGTTCGATTCCCGGTCAAGGGCACAGACCTTGGTGGCTGAGGGCACATCCCCAGTGGGGGGTGTTTAGGAGGCAACTGATCAATGATTCTCTTGTCAATGTTTCTAACTCTTTCTCTCTTCTCCCTTCCTCGCTGAAATCAATGGAAAAATATTTTTAAAAATAATAATAAATAGCCCTGATTGGTGTGGCTCTGTGGATAGAGCGTCAGCCTGCAGACCAAAGGGTCCCGGGTTCGATTCCCGGTCAAGGGCACGGACTTTGGTGGCGGGCACATCCCCAGTGGGGGGCGTGCAGGAGGCAGCTGGTCGGTGTTTCTCTCTCATCGACGTTTCTAACTCTCTGTCCCTCTCCCTTCCTCTCTGTAAAAAAAAAAAAAAAAAAATCAATAAAAAATATTTTTTTAAAAATAAAATGAAATACAAATAGGATTTTAAAATGTATCTATTTCACCAAGAAGCACGTTTAACCCCAAGGACAGGAGAGAAGGGGAGGGCAGCGGCAACATAAACACTTTTCATAGGACACGTGAAGACATTGAATTGGTCGTTGCCTATGAACAATGGCTGATGGGTTAGCATGATTAGAAACCAGTGGGTTCAAGGCCCCAAATGAAAAGAGGGCTCCTCCCATGAAGGTCTGGGTCCCCCAATATAGGTCTGAACCCCGTATGGTGGTCTGGGTGTCTGGATTGGGGTTTGAACTACGATTCCCAGAATTCCTTGTGCTCCAGGCGCCCTGGGTCTGGGCCTGCCACCAGAACTACAATTCCCAGAATACCTAGTGTTCCCCATGCTCTGGGCCTGGGCCTGCCACGAGAACGACAATTCCCAGAATTCCCAGTGCTCCCTGCGCTCTGTGCCTGGAACTGCCACAAAAACTACAATTCCCAGAATACCTAGTGTTTCCCATGCTCTGGACCTGGGGCTGCCACCAGAACTACAATTCCCAGAATGCCTAGTGCTTCCCCAAGTTCTGGGCCTGGCACCAGAACTATGATTCCCAGAATTCCTGGTGCTCCACACTCTCTGGGCCTCTGCTTCTGGACTTGCCATTAGAACTACAATTCCCAGAATTCCCAGTGCTCCCTACGCTCTCTGTGCCTGGGCCTGCCACCAGAACTACAATTCCCAGGCCCAGAGAGCTGGGATCACTGGGGATTCTGGGAATCATACTTCTGGTTGTGGCCCCAGGCCCTAGGAATTCTGGGAATCGTATTTCTGGTGGCAGACCCAGGCCCAGAGAGTGGGGAGCACTGGGAATTCTGGGAATTGTAGTTCTGGTGGTGGCCCCAGACCCTAGGAATTCTGGAAATTGTAGTTCTGGTAGCAGGCCCAGACCCAGAGAGCAGGGAGCACTGGGAATTCTGGGAATCATATTTCTGGTTGTGGCCCCAGGCCCTAGGAATTCTGGGAATCGTATTTCTGGTGGCAGACCCAGGCCCAGAGAGTGGGGAGCACTGGGAATTCTGGGAATCAGTTCTGGTGGTGGCCCCAGGCCCTAGGAATTCTGGGAATCGTAGTTCTGGTGGCAGATCCAGGCCCAGAGCGTGGGGAACACTGGGAATTCTGGGAATCGTAGTTCTGGTGGCAGGCCCAGGCCCAGAGACCTGGGATCGCTAGGGATTCTGGGAATTGTAGTTCTGATGGAGGCCCAAGGCCCTAGGAATTCTGGGAATTGTAGTTCTGGTGGCAGGCCCAGGCCCAGAGTGTGGGGTGCACGGGGAATTCTGGGAATCGTAGTTCTGGCGGCAGGCCCAGGCCCAGAGCGCGGGAGCACTGGGAATTCTGGGAATTGTAGTTCTGGTGGCAGGCCCAGGCCCAGAGCGTGGGGTGCACTGGGAATTCTGGGAATCGTAGTTCTGGTGGCAGGCCAGGCCCAGAGTGTGGGGAGCATGGGGAATTCTGGGAATTGTAGTTCTGGTGATGGCCCCAGACCCTAGGAATTCTGGATATTGTAGTTCTGGTAGCAGGCCCAGACCCAGAGAGCAGGGAGCACTGGGAATTCTGGGAATCATATTTCTGGTTGTGGCTCCAGACCCTAGGAATTCTGGGAATCGTATTTCTGGTGGCAGACCCAGGCCCAGAGAGTGGGGAGCACTGGGAATTCTGGGAATCAGTTCTGGTGGTGGCCCCAGGCCCTAGGAATTCTGGGAATCGTAGTTCTGGTGGCAGATCCAGGCCCAGAGCGTGGGGAACACTGGGAATTCTGGGAATCGTAGTTCTGGTGGCAGGCCCAGGCCCAGAGAGCAGGGATGACAAGGGATTCTGGGAATCGTAGTTCTGGTGGTGGCCCCAGGCCCTAGAAATTCTGGGAATAATAGTTCTGGTGACAGCCCCAGACTCAGAGTGCGGGAGCACTGGGAATTCTGGGAATCATATTTCTGGTTGTGGCCCCAGGCCCTAGGAATTCTAGGAAATATACTTCTGGTGGCAGACCCAGGCCCAGAGAGTGGGGAGCACTGGGAATTCTGGGAATCAGTTCTGGTGGTGGCCCCAGGCCCTAGGAATTCTGGGAATCGTAGTTCTGGTGGCAGATCCAGGCCCAGAGCGTGGGGAACACTGGGAATTCTGGGAATCGTAGTTCTGGTGGCAGGCCCAGGCCCAGAGAGCAGGGATGACAAGGGATTCTGGGAATCGTAGTTCTGGTGGTGGCCCCAGGCCCTAGAAATTCTGGGAATAATAGTTCTGGTGACAGCCCCAGACTCAGAGTGCGGGAGCACTGGGAATTCTGGGAATCATATTTCTGGTTGTGGCCCCAGGCCCTAGGAATTCTAGGAAATATACTTCTGGTGGCAGGCCCAGGCCCAGAGAGCAGAGATGACAAGGGATTCTGGGAATTGTAGTTCTGGTAGCAGGCCCAGACCCAGAGAGCAGGGAGCACTGGGAATTCTGGGAATCGTAGTTCTGGTGGCAGGCCCAGACCCAGAGCGCAGGAGCACTGGGAATTCTGGGAATCGTAGTTCTGGTGGTGGCCGCAGGCCCTAGGAATTCTAGGAAATATACTTCTGGTGGCAGGCCCAGGCCCAGAGAGCAGGGATGACAAGGGATTCTGGGAATTGTAGTTCTGGTAGCAGGCCCAGACCCAGAGAGCAGGGAGCACTGGGAATTCTGGGAATCGTAGTTCTGGTGGTGGCCCCAGGCCCTAGGAATTCTGGGAATCATAGTTCTGGTGACAGCCCCAGACCCAGAGCGCGGGAGCACGGGGAATTCTGGGAATTGTAGTTCTGGTGGCGGGCCCAGGCCCTAGGGATTCTGGGAATTGTAGTTCTGGTGGCAGCCCAGGCCCAGAGCGCGGGAGCACGGGGAATTCTGGGAATCGTAGTTCTGGTGGCGGTCAGTCACCTCTCGCTGGGGCCTCCGTCGTGGCTGCAGGAGCAGGGCGGGAAGGTCGCACAGCAGGGCTGCAGCCACGGCTTCCAGAGCACGTGGCCCGGGGCGAGCCGGGCGGGCCCGGGGGCCCGGGTGGCGGCGTGCTCGGCCACGGCCACGCCCACGCGGGCGACCACGGCCGCAAACATCGGCTCCGCCGCGGGGGTCAGGGGCCGGGCCTCGGCGGGGTCGAGGGCGAGGTCGAAGAGCAGGGGGTGGGCGGTGTGGGGTCACGCCGTCCCCCGAGCAGGGGCAGACGCCGCGGCCGTGGCAGGCGCCCGCGCCCGGCGGGGGGGGGGGCGGGGCGTCGCGAAGTGGACCTTCCAGTGGCGGCCTCCTGCGGGCAGAGACCGGGGACACGCGGTCAGGGCAGCCAGAACCTTCCGGAATCGAACCCGGGACCCCTGGGCCAGACCTGGGGGGTGGCCACCGATGCCCATCCTATAGCAGAAAAGGCTAATATGCAAATCAACCGTCACTCCATCACACCAAGATGGCTGCCTCCATGGGGTCAAAGATGGCAGCACCCATGTTGTCAAAGATGGCTGCCCTTATGGGATCAAAAATGGCCGTCCCCACGGGGTCAAAGATGGCTGCCCCTATGGGGAGAGAAAATGGCCGCCCCCATGTGGTCAAAGATGGCTGCCCCCATGTGACACAAGATGGCCGCCACAAGATGGCCAGCAGAGGAGGGCAGTTGGGGGGGACCAGGCCTGTAGGGAAGGGCAGTTGGGGGCGATCTATCTATCTATCTATCTATCTATCTATTTATCTATCTATCTATCATCTATCTACTCACCATTTATGCATACAACGTGCCCTCTTACTGTGTATATAGCTATCATTTTTCAATCTATTTAATTTTCTATCATCTAGTCACCATTTCTCATCTATCTAATTATCCACCCATCCATTGATCCATTTATCATTTAGTAACCATGTCATAGCTATCTATCTATCTATCTATCTATCTACCTACCTACCAATCTACCTATTCATCCATCTATCTATCTATCTATCTATCTATCATCTATCTATCTATCTATCTATCTATCATCTCTATCTATCTATCTATCTATCTATCTATCTATCTATCTATCTATCTATCTATCTATCATCTATCTATATCTATCTATCTCTATCTATCTATATCTATCTATCATCTATCTATCTATCTATCTATCATCTATCTATCTTCTATCTATCTATCATCTATCTATCTATCTATCTATCTATCATCTATATCTATCATCTATCTATCTATATCTATCTATCTATCTATCTATCTATCTATCTATATCTATCATCTATCTATCTATCTATCTATCTATCTATCTATCTATCTATCTATCATCTATCTATCTTCTATCTATCTATCATCTATCTATCTATCTATCATCTATATCTATCATCTATCTATCTATATCTATCTATCTATCTATCTATCTATATCTATCATCTATCTATCTATCTATCTATCTATCATCTATCTATCTTCTATCTATCATCTATCTATCTATCTATCTATCTATCTATCATCTATATCTATCATCTATCTATCTATATCTATCTATCTATCTATCTATCTATCTATCTATCTATCTATCTATCTATATCTATCATCTATCTACCTATCTATCTATCCTGAGTGACCAGATAATTATGCGTTCAGAAATCATCATCATCTGGCCACTTCATGTATTAATATGTGTGTGTGTGTGTGTGTGTGTGTGTGTGTGTGTGTGTGTATAAATTTGACTTTTGCAATAATTAAATAATGTAAGTATCCGGGCAGCTGTGGCCCAGGGGTTGAGCATCCACCTAGGAACCAGGAGGTCAGGGTTCGATTCCCGGTCAAGGGCATGGACCTTGGTGGTGGGCACATCCTCGGTGGGGGGCGTGCAGGAGGCAGCTGGTCGATGATTCTCTCTCATCGATGTTTCTAGCTCTCTCTCCCTCCCCCTTCCTCTCTGTAAAAAAATCAATAGAATATATTTTAAAAAATATGAAAAACATGAACATCCAATCAAGGGCTGTGTGTGTGGGTGCCTAGGGGCCTAGCCAGTGGCCACGGACACCAGGGGGGTGGAGGGGACAGGCGTGGGGAGGTGGTTTGGGATGGGGAAGGGGGGAAGGACGACAATGATGGGCTCCCATAATCAATAAACTTAAAAAAAATATTAAAAATAAATAAATTTAAAAATAAACTATAATGAAAACAAGAGAAAAATGACGAATGGACATTCTTTAATGCCAATTCCCATCCCGTGGGGGTCTGTCCATCCGGTGACCTCCGGCCTTGAATTCTGGTTTGGGGGCGCGGGGAGGAAGGGGGACCCCCCCACAGAGCAACTTGGGGTCCTGGGACCCTTATGTCCGGAGAGCCCCGTGGCCGGAGGCAGTTGGCTTGCCAGTTGCCTGTGGATTCGCGCTCGCCTGTCGAATGTATCCGCCTGTTGCGTCATCCACTGGCCCGTTGCGTCATTAGCCTGTTGCGTCATCGGCCCGCTGCGTCATCGCCCCGCTGTGTCGTTGCCCCACGGAGTCACTGGCCCGTGGATCCACTCGCCCGCCCGCGGCACGCTGGGGCCTGTGGAATGATCCGCCTGTTGCGCCGCCCACCTGTTGCGTCATCGGCCCGTTGCGTCAGGCTCTGGCTGCGTGACCCGTTGCGTCACCGGCCTGTTGCGTCACGCCGCTTCTGCGTGGCCTGGGCAGCACGGAGAGGCGGGAAGGGGACCCCCTTTTGCCAAATGGAGATGGTCCAGGACTGTGCCATCGCCGCCGGCTCCCTGCGCCCCCCGCACGCCCCCAGGGCGCCTGGACTTGGACTGGGTGGGTGGGTGGGTGGGTGGATGGATGGATGGATGGATGGATGGATAAATGGATGGATGGATGGATGGATGGATGGATGGATGGATGGATGTATGGATGGATGGGTGGGTCGGTGGATGGATGGGTGGGTGGATGGATGGATGGATGGATGGATGGATGGATGGATAGATGGATAAATGGACGGATGGATGGATGGGTGGATGGGTGGGTGGGTGGGTGGATGGATGGATGGATAAGTGGATGGATGGATGGTTGGATGGATGGATGGATGGGTGGATGGATGGATGGATGGATGGTTGGGTGCATGGATGGGTGGATGGATGGGTAGATGGATGGGTGGATGGGTGGATGCATGGAAGGATGGATGGATGGATGGATGGATAAATGGACGGATGGATGGATAAATAGATGAATGGATGGATGGATGAATGGATGGATAGATGGATGGATGGATGGATGGATGGATGGATGAATGGATGGATAGATGGATGGATGGATGGATGGATGGATGGATGGATGGATAAATGGGTGGATGGATGGATGAATGGATAGATGGATGGATGGTGGATGGATAAATGGATGGGTGGGTGGATGGGTGGATGGATGGATGGATGGTTGGATGGGTGGATGCATGGAAGGATGGATGGATGGATGGATAAATGGACGGATGGATGGATAAATAGATGAATGGATGGATGGGTAGATGAATGGATGGATAGATGGATGGATGGATGGATGGATGGATGGATGGATGGATGGATGGATGGATAAGTGGATGGATGGATGGATGGATGAATGGATAGATGGATGGATGGTGGATGGATAAATGGATGGTTGGATGGGTGGATGCCTGGAAGGATGGATGGCTGGGTGGATGGGTGGATGGATGGGTGGATGGATGGATGGATGGGTGGATGGATGGATGGGTGGGTGGATGGGTGGATGGATGGATGGGTGGAGAGTTCCTGGCAGGCGTCACTGCCCGCCCCCTTCCTGGGGGCAGGCGCAGTAGGGGGGCGTCCCGCAGCAGGGCTGCAGCCAGGGCCTCCACTGGTTGAGGGGGGCGTCCAGCTGCCAGGTCTGGGGGGCGCCCCGGCGCAGGGTCCGCCGGTGGCTCTCCACGGCCTGCGCCACGCGCTCCAGCACCTGGGCGAACGCGGGCTCCGTGTCCGGCGCCAGGGGGCGCTCCTCCGAGGGGTCCCTGACGAGGTCGAACAGCAGCGGAGGGTCGTGGATGCGGGTCTTCCCGGCCCCCTGGCAGGGGCAGACCCCGCGCCCGTAGCAGGCCCCCGCGCCTGGGGGGTGGAAGATGGGCGTCTGGTAATGCACCTTCCAGATGGCGCCTCCTAGCGGCGGGGGTGGGGGGGAGGGAGAGAGGAGAGAATTGCAATAAAGTCCGGCCGGTGACGCTCAGTGGTTAGAGCTCTCTCTCGCGCGCACAGAGGCCTGGGACCCTGAAAAGGTTTATTCCAGGTCAAGGGCACGTGCAGGCTCCAGCCCCAGCCAGGAGGGGGCGGGCAGGAGGCAGCGGATGGATGATTCTTTAAAAAAATATATATATATGCATATATCTTATTGATTTCTTAAAAAATATATATGCATATATCATTGATTTCTTTAAAATATATATGCATATATATTATTTATTTCTTAAAAATATATATATATTTGCATATATATTATTGATTTCTTAAACATATATATATGCATACATATTATTGATTTCTTAAAAAAATATATGCATACATATTATTGATTTCTTAAACATATATATATGCATATATATTATTGATTTCTTAAACATATATATGCATATATATTATTGATTTCTTAAAAATATATGCATATATCTTATTGATTTCTTATATATATGCATATATATTAATATGCACATATATGCACATATATATGCATCTATATATGAGTATATATTAAAAATATATATGCATATATCTTATTGATTTCTTAAAAAATATATATGCATATATATTATTGATTTCTTAAAAATATATATATGCATATATATTATTGATTTCTTTAAAAATATATATATGCATATATATTATTGATTTCTTAAAAAATATATATATGCATATATATTATTGATTTCTTAAATATATATATATGCATATATCTTATTGATTTCTTAAAAATATATATGCATATGTATTATTTATTTTTAAAAAATATATATATGCATATATATTATTGATTTCTTAAAAAATATATATGCATATATAGTATTGATTTCTTTTTTTAAATTTATATTTTATTGATTTTGTACAGAGAGGAAGGGAGAGAGAGAGAGAGTTAGAAACATCGATGAGAGAGAGTCATCCATCAGCTGCCTCCTGCACGCCCCCCACTGGGGATGTGCCTGCAACCAAGGTCCATGCCCTGGACCGGAATCGAACCCGGGACCTTTCAGTCCCCAAGCCGACGCTCTATCCATTGAGCCAAACCGGTCTCGGCTATTATTGATTTCTTAAAAAAATATATATATGCATATATATTATTGATTTCTTAAACATATATATGCATATATATTATTGATTTCTTAAAAAATATATATGCATATATCTTATTGATTTCTTAAAAATATATATATGCATATATATTATTGATTTATTAAAAAATATATATGCATATATATTATTGATTTCTTATAGAGAGGAAGGGAGAGGGAGAGAGCTAGAAACATCAATGATGAGAGAGAAACATCCATCCGCCGCCTCCTGCACGCCCCCCACTGGGGATGTGCCCTCAGCCACCGAGGTCCATGCCCTTGACCGGGAATCGAACCCGGGACCCTTCGGTCCGCAGGCCGACGGTCTGTCCACGGAGCCGCACCGGTCAGGGCTGATGGATATTTCTAACTCTCCCTCTCTGCAAAAAAAAAAAAAAAAAATTGATAAAAGATATTGAAGAAAAAATTAATCACAGGAAACCCGGCTGGTGTCGCTCAGTCACGGAAGGGTCCCGGGTTCGATTCCCTGGTCAAGGGCATGGGCCTGGGTGGCTGAGGGCACATCCCCAGTGGGGGGCGTGCAGGAGGCAGCTGATCAATGACTCTCTCTCATCATCGATGTTTTTAACTCTCTCTCTCTCCCTTCCTCTCTGTACAAAATCAATAAAATATCTATTTAAAAAAACATTGAAGTATTTATTTCGTTTCAGGCCCGTATCCCAGTTAAACCATATTGATCGGCCTGCTGGACGGAAGGGTCCCGGGTTCGATTCCCTCCGGTCAAGGGCATGGGCCTGGGTGGCTGAGGGCACATCCCCAGTGGGGGGCGTGCAGGAGGCGGCTGGTGGAGGATTCTCTCTCTCATCGATGTGTCTGGCTCTCTCTCTGTCCCTCTCCCTTCCTCTGTGTGAAATAATCAATAAAATCTATCGCTTTCCATACGCACGGTCTCGCTGGTGCCACCTGGCGGCGTGCAGGAAGGTCTCGCAGTAATGCATCAGGAACTCGTGGTCCGAGTGCCCGGCGGTGCCCAGCAGCAGCGGCAGCAGGTCCCGGCCGTCCACCACCCTGTGCACAGCGGACGGGGGGACACGAGGGTGGGGGGGCCGTTAGGGTGGGCCTCGGGGAGCGGAGG
>OY882879.1:105696044-105726044 GCA_963693515.1 Pipistrellus nathusii | reverse complement strand
CTATCTTTATATATATCTTTTTCATATATATCTATTTCATGTATATATATTTTATATTTATCTACTTTTATATATATCTATTTTATATTTATCTATTTTTATATATATCTATTTTATATTTATCTATTTTTATATATATCTATTTCATATATATCTATTTTATATATATTTATTTTTATATATATCTATTTTATATATATCTATTTCATATATATATTTTATATTTATCTATTTTTATCTATATCTATTTTATCTATATCTATATCTATTCTATCTATATCTATTCTATATATATCAATTTTTTATATATCTATTTTATCTATATCTATTTTATATATATCTATTTTCTATATATCTATTTCATATATATATTTTATATTTATCTATGTTCTATATATCTATTTTTGACGGCTTTTTCAATCTTTGTGATTGAACTATTGGTGCCTCATGCCCCCGCTCCATAGAAACATATAAAACCCCGTAAACCATCCGCACACAAATACGCACAAAGGAGCAGAGCTAAGGCGCTGGGGTCCGCGGATTTGGGGGGGACCCGCCCCCCACACCTACCCTTGTACACCCCGTTCCAGCCGCCGTACTGGTGGGGTCCCAGCCGGGCCTCCAGCGACCCCCCGTGGTCCGACGTGAAATAAACCAGCGTCCTGTTGGCCAGGCCTTCCCGGTCCAGCGTGTCCAGGATCCGGCCTGCGGAGCGGGAGAGAGGGCGTGGCTCAGTGGTTAGCGCGCGCCGGGTTCGAGGCCCGGGTTCGAGGCCCCGGGTTCGAGGCCCGAGTCAAGGGCACATGAATTAATAAAAAAATAATAATAATAAAAAAAAAATAAAAAAAAATAAAAAAAATACAATCATACAATCGATGGAATAAAAGAAGGAGATGAGATGCAATCGAAATAAAATGAATTAATACGATGAAATGAATAAAATAAAAATGACAATAAAAGACAATACATGGAATACGGGTCAGATGGAATAAAATAAAATAAACTGATAACATAGGATGAAGCACAATAGAAAAAGTGAATAAATTCTCTGTAGAAAAAAATCCTCTTTTTAAAAATATCTATTTAAGTTTCAATATTAAAAAAAAATTGATAAAATATAGTTAAAATAAAATAAAAAATCACAAAATAAAATGAATAAAATGTCGTAAATGAAAAAGAGTAAGATGACATACAATACATCGATAAGGTGACACGCAGTGAAAAATGAAAGAACAGGAACGAAATAAAAAAATAACGAAATGAAATAAATGGAATAAAAAGTAATAAAATAAACGGAATGAAAAGTAATAAGATAAACGGAATAAAATGAAATGGGAAAGTACATAAAATAAAATAAAAATAATAACAGGACAGAATAACATACAATACATGAAAGAAAGCGAATAAAAAAATTTATCGATAAAGTAAATAAAATGGAAGAACAATAACGTCAGATACAGAAAACGAATAAAAAATCAATCAAATAAAAAAAATCAATCGATAAAGTAAATAAAATAAAAAAACAATAATGCCCGATACAGAAAGTGAATTAAAAAATTGAATGATAAAGTAATTAAAATGAAAAACCAATAGATACAGAAAGCGAATAAAAAATCAATCGATAAAGTAAATAAAATGGAAGACCAATAACGTCAGATACAGAAAGCGAATAAAAAATTTGATTGATAAAGTAAATAAAATGGAAGAACAATAACGTCAGATACAGAAAACAATAAAAAATCAATCGATAAAGTAAATAAAATGGAAAAACAATAACGTCAGATACAGAAAGCAAATAAAAAATTAATCGATAATGTAAATAAAATGAAAAAACAATAATGTCCGATACAGAAAGCGAATTAAAAAATTGAACGATAAAGTAATTAAAATGAAAAACCAATAGATACAGAAAGCGAATAAAAAATCAGTCGATAAAGTAAATAAAATGGAAAAACCAATAACGTCAGATACAGAAAACGAATTAAAAATCAATCGATAAAGTAAATAAAATGGAAAACCAATAACATCCGATACAGAAAGCGAATAAAAAATCAATCGATAAAGTAAATAAAATGAAAAACAATAACGTCAGATACAGAAAGCGAATAAAAAATTTGATTGATAAAGTAAATAAAATGGAAGAACAATAACGTCAGATACAGAAAACGAATAAAAAATCAATCGATAAAGTAAATAAAATGGAAAAACAATAACGTCAGATACAGAAAGCAAATAAAAAATTAATCGATAATGTAAATAAAATGAAAAAACAATAACGTCAGATGCAGAAAGCGAATAAAAAAATTGATTGATAAAGTAAATAAAACGGAAAACCAATAACGTCAGATACAGAAAGCGAATAAAAAATTTGATCGATAAAGTAAATAAAATGGAAGAACAATAACGTCAGATACAGAAAACGAATAAAAAATCAATCGAATAAAAAAAATCAATCGATAAAGTAAATAAAATAAAAAAACAATAATGTCCGATACAGAAAGTGAATTAAAAAATTGAACGATAAAGTAATTAAAATGAAAAACCAATAGATACAGAAAGCGAATAAAAAATCAATCGATAAAGTAAATAAAATGGAAAAAGCAATAACGTCAGATACAGAAAGCGAATAAAAAAATCGATCGATAAAGTAAATAAAATGGAAGACCAATAACGTCAGATACAGAAAGCGAATAAAAAATTTGATTGATAAAGTAAATAAAATGGAAGAACAATAACGTCAGATACAGAAAGCAAATAAAAAATTAATCGATAATGTAAATAAAATGAAAAAACAATAACGTCAGATGCAGAAAACGAATAAAAAATTAATCGATAATGTAAATAAAATGGAAAACCAATAACATCAGATACAGAAAACGAATAAAAAATATCGATCGATAAAGTAAATAAAATGAAAACCAATAATGCCCGATACAGAAAGCGAATAAAAAAATCAATCGATAAAGTAAATAAAATGAAAAACCAATAACGTCAGATACAGAAAGCGAATAAAAAATTTGATTGATAAAGTAAATAAAATGGAAGAACAATAACGTCAGATACAGAAAGCGAATAAAAAATCAATCGATAAAGTAAATAAAATGGAAAACCAATAACGCCCGATACAGAAAGCGAATAAAAAAATCAATCGATAAAGTAAATAAAATAACAAAAACAATAACGTCAGATACAGAAAGCGAATAAAAAAATCGATCGATAAAGTAAATAAAATGGAAAAACGTCAGATACAGAAAGCGAATAAAACAATCAATCGATAAAGTAAATAAGATGGAAAAAGCAATAACATCAGATACAGAAAGCGAATAAAAAATCAATCGATAAAGTAAATAAAATGAAAAAACAATAACGTCAGATGCAGAAAACGAATAAAAAAATCGATCGATAAAGTAAATAAAATGGAAGACCAATAACGTCAGATACAGAAAGCGAATAAAAAATTTGATCGATAAAGTAAATAAAATGGAAAAAGCAATAACATCAGATACGGAAAGCGAATAAAAAATCAATCGATAAAGTAAATAAAATGGAAAACCAATAACATCAGATACAGAAAACGAATAAAAAATCAATCGATAAAGTAAATAAAATGGAAGACCAATAACGCCCGATACAGAAAGCGAATAAAAACAATCGATCGATAAAGTAAATAAGATGAAAACCAATAACGCCCGATACAGAAAGCGAATAAAAACAATCGATCGATAAAGTAAATAAGATGAAAAACCAATAACGCCCGATACAGAAAGCGAACGGCGATCCACGGATCAGCGGACTCACGCACCCACCATCCAGTCCAGCTCCTCCACGTTGTCGCCGTACAGCCCGTGGCGGCTGCGCCCGCGGAACCGCTCGCCGGTGACCAGCGGCGTGTGCACGTGCAGGAAGGACACGAGCAGCAGGAAGGGGCCCCGCCGGTGCCTGCGAAGGGAGACGGGGGTGGGGGGCGCCGCCGGCCGGTGCGGCCCGCTGGTTAGCGCGGTGGTTTGCCCGGTGGTTAGCGCGTCGGCCGGTGTGTTAGCCCAGTGGTTGGCGCACCGGGTGGTGTGTCCCAGTGGTTAGCGCGCCGGGCGGTGTGGCCCAGTGGTTAGCGCGTCGGCCGGTGTGGCCCAGTGGTTAGCGCGCCGGGCGGTGTGGCCCAGTGGTTAGCGCACCGGTTTGCCCAGTGGTTAGCGCGCCGGCCGGTGTGGCCCAGTGGTTAGCGCGCCGGCCGGTGTGGCCCAGTGGTTAGCGCGCCGGCCGGTGTTGCCCAGTGGTTAGCGCGTCGGCCGGTGTGGCCCAGTGGTTAGCGCGCCGGCCGGTGCGGCCCAGTGGTTAGCGCGTTGGCCGGTGTGTTAGCCCAGTGGTTAGCGCGCCGGCCGGTGTGTTAGCCCAGTGGTTAGCGCGTCGGCCGGTGTGGCCCAGTGGTTAGCGCGCCGGCCGGTGTGGCCCAGTGGTTAGCGCACCGGTTTGCCCAGTGGTTAGCGCGCCGGCCGGTGTGGCCCAGTGGTTAGCGCGCCGGCCGGTGTGACCCAGTGGTTAGCGCGCCGGCCGGTGTGACCCAGTGGTTAGCGCGCCGGCCGGTGTGTTAGCCCAGTGGTTAGGGCGCCGGCCGGTGTGGCCCAGTGGTTAGCGCGCCGGCCGGTGTGTTAGCCCAGTGGTTAGCGCGTTGGCCGGTGTGTTAGCTCAGTGGTTAGCGCGCCGGCCGGTGTGTTAGCTCAGTGGTTAGCACGCCGGCCGGTGTGACCCAGTGGTCAGCGCGCCGGCCGGTGTGACCCAGTGGTTAGCGCGCCGGCCGGTGTGACCCATTGGTTAGCGCGCCGGCCGGTGTGTTAGCTCAGTGGTTAGCGCGCCGGGTGGTGTGGCCCAGTGGTCAGCGCGCCGGCCGGTGTGACCCAGTGGTTAGCGCGCCGGCCGGTGTGACCCATTGGTTAGCGCGTTGGCCGGTGTGTTAGCTCAGTGGTTAGCGCGCCGGCCGGTGTGACCCAGTGGTCAGCGCGCCGGCCGGTGTGTTAGCCCAGTGGTTAGCGCGCCGGCCGGTGTGTTAGCCCAGTGGTTAGGGCGCCGGCCGGTGTGGCCCAGTGGTTAGCGCGCCGGCCGGTGTGTTAGCCCAGTGGTTAGGGCGCCGGCCGGTGTGGCCCAGTGGTTAGCGCGCCGGCCGGTGTGTTAGCCCAGTGGTTAGGGCGCCGGCTGGTGTGGGCCAGTGGTTAGCGCACCGGCCGGTGCTGCCCAGTGGTTAGCGCACCGCCTGGCGTTAGCACAATGGTTACTGCGCCGGCTGGTGTCGCCCTGCGGTTAGCGCGCCGGCCGGTGTGGCCCGGTGGCTAGCGTGTTGGCTGGCGTTAGCTCAATGGTTAGCGCGTCAGCTGGTGTTGCCCAGTGGTTAGCGCGCCGGGTGGTGTGACCTAATGGTTAGCGCGCCGGCCGGTGCTGCCCAGTGGTCGGCGCGTCGGGTGGTGTCGCCCAGTGGTTAGCGCGCCGGCCAGTGTGACCTAATGGTTAGCGCGCCGGCCGGTGTGGTCCAGTGGTTAGCGAACCGGCCACTGTGGCCCGGTGGCTAGTGTGTCGGCTGGCGTTAGCCCAATGGTTAGCGCGTCAGCTGGTGTATCCCAGTGGTTAGCGCGTCGGTTTGCCCAGTGGTTAGCGCGTCGGCTGGTGTATCGCAGTGGTTAGCACGTCCCCCTGTGAACCAGGAGTTCAGGGTTCGATTCCCGGGTTGCGGGCTCCATCCTCAACCAGTAGGGGGCGTGCGGGAGGCAGCCGGTCCTTGGTTCCCTCTCCTCATGGGTGTTCTTTTCTCTCTCTCTCTCTCTCTCTCTCTCCCTCTCCCTTCCTCGCCGATATCGATGGGAATATATTTTTAAAAAATTCATCCCGATAAAATGTCTTCAAACCAAACCAGAGAGACGGTTTCTCTCTCTCCCTCTCAGAAATCAATACAAATAGGTATCGATTTTAAAGAAGAAAATAGACATAATCTCCTGCCCCGGCCGATAGGACTCAGCGGTGGAGCGTCGGCCTGTGAACCAGGAGGTCACGGGTTCGATTCCCGGTCCAGGGCGCACAGGCCCCGGGTGGCGGGCTCCGTCCCCAGCCAGCAGGGGGCGTGCGGGAGGCGGCCGGTCCCTGATTCTCTCTCCTCGTGGGTGTTTCTCTCTCTCCCTCTCCCTTCCGCTCTGAGATCAATAACAATATATTGAAGAAAAACAGAACACCAATGGGTACCCACAGACGAGCATCTTAGGACTTCTGAACAACATGTATTTAAATACATGAACACTTAAATATATGCTTTTATATATTTAAATATATAAAATAGACAGATAAATAGATAGATGATAGATAGATAGATGATAGATAGATTGATAGATAGATTGATAGATGATAGATACATTATGGATAGATAGATATTGGTCTGGTTGGTGTGGCTCAGTGGATGCTTCTATCTTTTTCCCTCCCTCCCTTCTTCTCTATAAAAAAACCAATAAAATACACACACACACACACACACAGACACACACACACACACACACAGACACACACACAAAGACACACACACACACAGACTCACACACATACACACACACAGACACACACACAGAGTCACACACACACAGACACACACAGAGACACACACACAGACACAGACACACACACACAGACACACACACAGACACACATACACACACACTCACACAGACACACACACTCACACACACAGTCACACACACACAGACACACACAGACACACACACACACAGACACACACACACACAGACACACACACACACAGACACACACAGACACACACACAGACACACACACAGAGTCACACACACACAGACACACACAGAGACACACACACAGACACAGACACACACACACACAGACACACACACAGACACACATACACACACACTCACACAGACACACACACTCACACACACAGTCACACACACACAGACACACACAGACACACACACACACAGACACACACACACAGACACACACACACAGACACACACAGACACACACACAGACACACACACACACACACTCACACAGACACACACACACTCACACACACAGACACACAAACACTCACACACTCACACACACAGACACACACACACAGACACACACACAGAGACACACACACACACACAGACACACACACAGACACACACACAGAGTCACACACACACAGACACACACAGAGACACACACACAGACACAGACACACACACACAGACACACACACAGACACACATACACACACACTCACACAGACACACACACTCACACCCACAGTCACACACACACAGACACACACAGACACACACACACACAGACACACACACACACAGACACACACACACAGACACACACAGACACACACACAGACACACACACACACACACTCACACAGACACACACACACTCACACACACAGACACACAAACACTCACACACTCACACACACAGACACACACACACAGACACACACACAGAGACACACACACACACACACAGACACACACAGACACACACAGACCCACACACACTCACACACACACACACACACACACCCCGTATTTCCCGGCGTCTCAGACGCCCCCTAATGTTACAGTGAAAACCTAGGTCCGGCCTGTATCCCCCGGAGAAGACCATCCCGGCCCCACGTCCAAGAAAACACTTACTTTGCCGTCCCGATCGGCGGGTGATTTTTTGTTTTTTTGCCCCCGATTTTGGGTTTTTGCCCCCGATTTTTATTAAAAAAAAATATATATATATATATATTTTATTGATTTTGTACAGAGAGGAAGGGAGACAGATCGAGAGCCAGAAACATTGATGAGGAGAGAGAATCACAGACCAGCCGCCTCCTGCACACCCGCTCCTGGGGATGTGCCCGCAACCAAGGCCCACGCCCTTGACCTGGGAATCGAACCCGGGACCCTTCCGTCCAGCAGGCCGACGCGCTACCCACTGAGCCACACCGGTTTCGGCTGCCCCCGATTTTCGGTGGATTTTTTGTCGTTTTTTCCTCCCGTTTCAAAAGCCGTCTTAAACGCTGGGAAAATACGGTAAAAATATTTTTTTTTTGAAAAATCGATAAAAGGAAAAACTCACCAAGAACAACAACAACAACAACAACAAAAAAAACGACAGTCAGGACAGGAACGAGAAACCCCGCGACTCAGACCGCCCCCCGCCCCCCGTCCCCCGGCTCTCACCTCCGCACAAACCCGGCGACCTCCCCGAGCATGACCCCGGCCGTCCTCCCGAAATCCGCCGGCTGCTCGGCCACCGACCGGCCCCTCATCAGCAGGCAATCCATGTGCTCAATGAGCCCGCCCAGGGCCAGCGAAGAGATAAAGAAAAAGGTGCAGGCAATGGCCGAGCAGACGGCCGGCCGCCAGGAGACGGCGAGCAGCCCGGCGCGTTTCCCCGCGGCCAGGGTCAGGGCGCCCGCGGCCGAGGCCTGCGCCCAGCGTCGCAGCGCCCCCTGCAGGCCCGCCCGCTTCTCCGACAGCTCCCAGTGGGCGCAGTCGGCCATCAGGGAGAGCGGCAGGCCGTAGAAGTGATCGAACCCGTGGCGCAGGGGGTGGTGGCAGTGGTCGGTGGACGAGGCGCAGTTCAGGCCCAGGTGCCATTTGCCTAAAAAAAAAAAAATAAGTGAAATGAAATGGAATGGAATGAAATAAATAAAATGAAATAAAATAAAAAATGAAATGAAATAAAAAAATGAAATAATGAAATGAAATAAAATAAAATGAAATGAAATGAAATAAAAAAATAAAATAATAAAATAAAGTGAAATAATAAAATGAAATGAAAGGAAATAAAATAAAAATAAAATGAAATTAAAAATAAAATAATAAAATAAAGTGAAATAATAAAATGAAATGAAATGAAATGAAATAAAAAATAAAATAATGAAATAATAAAATGAAATGAAATGAAATGAAATAAAATAAAAAATGAAATGAAATAAAAAAAATGACAATAATAAAATGAAATGAAATAATAAAATGAAATGAAATGAAATAAAATAAAAAATGAAATGAAATAAAAAAATAAAATAATAAAATGAAATGAAATGAAATGAAATAAAATGAAATGAAATAAAAAATAAGATAATAAAAGAAAATGAAATAATAAAATGAAATGAAACAAAATAAAAAATGAAATGAAATAAAAAAATAAAATAATAAAATAAAGTGAAATAATGAAATGAAATGAAATGAAATGAAATGAAATGAAATAAAAAAATAAAATAATAAAATAAAATGGAATAATAAAATGAAATGAAATGAAATTAAATGAAATAAAATAAAATAAAATAAAAAATGAAATGAAATGAAATGAAATAAAATAAAATAAAATAAAATATGAAATGAAATAAAAAATAAAATAATAAAATGAAATGAAATAATAAAATGAAATGAAATGAAATAAAAAAATAAAATAATAAAATAAAATGAAATAATAAAATGAAATGAAATGAAATGAAATGACATGAAATGAAATGAAAAATGAAATGAAATAAAAAATAAAATAATAAAATGAAATGAAATGAAATGAAATGACATGAAATGAAATGAAATAACACAAAATAAAATAAATGAAATGAAATAAAAATAAACAAGGCATCAGCCTGTGAACTGGAAGGTCCCGGGTTCGAGTCCTGCTCAAGGTCACCTGCCCAGGAGGTGGAATCCATCCCCAGTAGGGGGCAGTGCAGGAGGCTGTTGATCCATGATTCTCGGTCATCATTAATGTATCTCTCTCTCACTCGCTCTCTCTCTCTCCTTTCTCTCTCTCTCTCTCTCTCTCTTGCGCACGCTCTCTCTCTATCCTCTCTCTGTCTCTCTCTGTCTTTCACCTCTCACTCTCCTCTCTCTCTTTTTCTCCTCTCTCTCTCTATCCTCTGTTTCTATCTCTCTCTCTCTCCACCTTTCTTTCTCTCTGTCTCTCTCTGTCTTTCTCTGTGTCTCTTTCACCTCTCGCTCCCCCCTTTTTCTCTCTATGTCTCCTCTCTCTCTCTCTGTCTCTCTTTTTCTCCTCTCTCTCTATCTTCTCTCTCTTCCTTCCTCTCTCTCTCTCTCTTTCCTCTCCCTTTCTCTGTCTTTGTCTCTCTCTGTCTCTCTTTCATCTCTCTCTCTCTCTTTATCCTCTCTCTCCCTTCCTCTCTCTCTCTCCCATCTCTCTCTCTCTCTCTCTCTCTGTCTCTCTTTCACCTCTTGCTCTCCTCTCTCTCCCTTCCTCTCTCTCTCTCTCTCTCTCCCTCCCTCTCTCTTTTTCTCTCTCTCTCCCCCTTTCTCTCCCTTCCTCTCTCTCTCTCTCTCTCTCTCTCTCTCTCTCTCTCTCTCTTCCTTCCCCCCTCTTCCTCTCCTCTCTCTCTTTTTCTCCTCTTTCTCTCTCTCCTCTCTCTCCCCCTTTCTCTCTCTCTCTCTCTCTCTGTCTCCCTTTCACCTCTTGCTCTCCTCTCTCTCCCTTCCTCTCTCTCTCTCTCTCTCTCCCTCCCTCTCTCTCTTTTTCTCTCTCTCTCCGCCTTTCTCTCCCTTCCTCTCTCTCTCTCTCTCTCTCTCTCTCTCCCTTCCCACCTCTTGCTCTCCTCTCTCTCTTTTTCTCTCTCTCTCTTCTCTCTCCCCCTTTCTCTCTCTCTCTCTCTCTCCCTTCCTCTCTCTCTCTCTATGTCTCTCTCTCTCCCTCCCTCTCTCTCTTTTTCTCTCTCTCTCCGCCTTTCTCTCCCTTTCTCTCTCTCTCTCTCTCTCTCTCTCTCTCTCTCTCTCTCTCTCTCTCTCTCTCTCTTCCTTCCCACCTCTTGCTCTCCTCTCTCTCCCTTCCTCCCTCCCTCTCCCTCTCTCTCCCTCTTTCTCTCTCTCTCTCTCCCTTCCTCCCTCTCTCTCTCTCTCTCTCTCTCTCTCTCTCTCCCTCTCTCCCCCTTTCTCTCCCTTCCTCCCTCCCTCTCTCTCTCTGTCTCTCTCCCTCCCTTTCTCTCTCTCTCTCTCTCTCCCTTTCTCTCTCTCTCTCTCTCTCTCTCTCTTTCCCTCCCTCCCTCTCTCTCTCTCTCTCTCTCTATCTTTCTCTCTCTCTCCCTCCCTCCCTCCCCCTCCCTCTCTCTAAAAACACCAATGAAATTCACGTTAAAAAGCAAGAAGGACCCGGGAGGAGAGGACGCTCGTCCGAGCGCCGGACGCACTCACCGACCAGCCCGGTGGCGTAGCCCCGGGCCCTCAGGATCCTGGCGAACGTGGTCTCGCTGGCGGGGAGCCCCCCGGCGGCCGCCGTCCACAGCAGCACCCGGGAGCCGTCGCTGGACACCATGCCTTTCGGGGGAACGGCCCAACGAACAGCACCGTCAGGCGCCGGCTTCCGTCTTTTTTATTTCATTTTATTATATTTTATTTCATTTATTTTTTATTTATTTTATTTTTTATTTATTCTATTTTATTTTTTATTCTATTCTATTCTATTCTATTTTATATTTATTTTATTTTATTTTATTTTATTATTTATTTTATTTATTTTTTTATTCTATTTTATTTTATATTTATTTTATTTTTTATTTATTCTATTCTATTCTATTTTATATTTATTTTATTTTATTTTATTCATTTTTCATTTATTCTATTTTATTTTATTTTATATTTATTTTATTTTATTTTATTTTATTTATTTTTTAACTATTCTATTCTATTTTATTTTTTATTTATTCTATTCTATTCTATTTTATTTTATTTTTATTTATTTTATTTTATTTTTTATTTATCCTATTCTATTTTACTTTATTTATTTTATTTTTATTTATTTAATTTAATTTATTTTTTATTTATTTAATATAATTATTTATTTATTTTATTTATTTTTTATTTATTCTATTCTATTCTATTTTTTATTTTATTTATTTTTATTTATTCTATTCTATTCTATTTTATTTTATTTTATTTATTTTATTATTTATTTGTTTTATTTATTTATTTTTTATTTATTTTATTTTATTTTTTATTTATTCTATTCTATTTTATTTTATTTTTATTTATTTTATTTTATTTAATTTATTTTTTATCTATTCTATTCTATTTTATTTTTTACTTATTTTATTTTTTATTTATTCTATTCTATTTTATTTATATTTTTTATTTATTTTATTTTATTTTTTATTTATTCTATTCTGTTCTATTTTATTTTATTTTTTATTCATTTTATTTATTTTTTATTTATTCTATTCTATTCTATTTTATTTTATTTTTCATTTATTTTATTTTATTATATTTTTTATTTGTTTTATTTTATTTTTTATTTATTTTATTTTATTTTTTATTTATTCTATTCTATTTTATTTATTTTTTATTTATTCTATTCTATTCTATTCTTTTATTTTTTATTTTTATTTTATTTTATTTTATTTTTTAATAAGAGAGGAAGTGCTTATTTTTATTGTATAAAAATATATTTTATGGAGTTTTGTTTTTTGTTTTTTACAGAGCGGAAGAGAGAGGGATGGAAAGCTAGGAACATCGATGAGAGAGAGAGAGAGAGAGAGACAGACAGACAGAGAGAGAGAGAGAGAGGGAGAGGAGAGAAGAAAAAAGAAAGAAACAGAAAAAGAAAGAGACAGAAAGAGAGAAAGGAAAGAGAGAGAGATAAAGAGGAGAGAGATAGAAAGAGAGAGGAGAGAAAGAGAGAGAGAGAGGAAGAGAAAGGAGAGAGAGACAGAGAGAGAAAGAGAAAGGAGAGAAAGAGAGAGAGAGAGAGAGGAGAGAGAGAGAGAGAGAGAGAGAGAGAGAGAGAGAAGAGAGAGAGAGAGGAAGAGAAAGGAGAGAGAGACAGGGAGAGAAAGAGAAAGGAGAGAAAGAGAGAGAGAGAGAGAGGAGAGAGAGAGAGAGAGAGAGAGAGAGAGAGAGAGGAGAGAGAGACAGAGAGAGAAAGAGAGAGGAAGAGACAGGAGAGAGAGAGAGAGAAAACCACAGACCAGCCGCCTCCCGCACGCCCCCTCCTGGCTGGGGACGGACCCCCCTCCCGCCCCCCGGGGGCCTGTGCCCTGGACGGGAATCGAACTCCTGAACCTCCTGGTTCACAGGCCGACGGCTCAGCCCCCTGAGGGCTCGCCATCCGGCCGGCCGGGCGGGCGGGACCCGCGAGAGACGCCCGAGGGAGGGTGGCCCAGGGGTTAGGCACGAGGGGGCCGGACTCACCGGAGCGCACGGGGTAGCGGCCGGTCAGGAAGGCTGCTCTGCTCGGCGTGCAGACGGAGGCCGCGGCGAGGTGCTGGGTGAGACGCACGCCGTCCCGGGCGAGGCGGTCAATGTTCGGGGTTCTGCGGACGGCAGGGTCCCGGGTTCGATTCCATCCGGTCAAGGGCGTGGGCCTGGGTGGCTGAGGGCACATCCCCAGGTCGGGGGCGTGCAGGAGGCGGCGGATGGATGACTCTCTCTCATCCATGTTTCTCTCTCCCTCTGCCTTCCTCTCTGTGTAAAATCAATAAAATAAATTCAAATAAGTAAATAAATAAATAAAAGTAATTTCCCTGAAAATCTCTTCTTGAAAAAATGAAAAAAAAAAAAGAATGAAATGCGCCAGGAAATCCAAATGAAAAAATAATAAAATACACGCCATTTATTTATTTTGTTTTGTAATGAAAGGAAGGAAAGAAAGAAAAAAAAAAATAATAAAAAAATATATATATTTTTTTAAAAAAAATAAAAATAAAATACACGACCGCTCTTTATTTTATGTTTTAAATAAATTCCTCTCTGGAGGACTGGGGGACAGGGAGAATTTTTTGGCGGGGGAACCGGACAGACTCCCCAGAAGACAGATTTCAAATGCAGACAGAAGTGTCCCGGGTTCGATTCCCGGTCAAGGGCATGGGCCTGGGTGGCTGAGGGCACCTCCCCAGGTGGGGGGCGTGCAGGAGGCAGCTGATCGATGACTCTCTCTCATCGATGTTTGTCCCTCTCCCTTCCTCTCTGTGTAAAATCAATAAAGTATATTCAAATAAGTAAATAAATAAAAGTAATTTCCCTGAAAATCTCTTCTTGAAAAAATGAAAAAAAAGAATGAAATGCGCCAGGAAATCCAAATGAAAAAATAAAATACACGCCATTTATTTATTTTGTTTTGTAATAAAAGAAAGGAAAGAAAGAAAAAAAATAATAAAAAAAAATATATTAAAAAAAAAAAAATAAAATACACGACCGCTCTTTATTTTATGTTTTAAATAAATTCCTCTCTGGAGGACTGGGGGACAGGGAGAATTTTTTTGGCGGGGGAACCGGACAGACTCCCCAGAAGACAGATTTCAAATGCAGACAGAAGTGTCCCGGGTTCGATTCCCGGTCAAGGGCATGGGCCTGGGTGGCTGAGGGCACCTCCCCAGGTGGGGGGCGTGCAGGAGGCAGCTGATCGATGACTCTCTCTCATCGATGTTTGTCCCTCTCCCTTCCTCTCTGTGTAAAATCAATAAAGTATATTCAAATAAGTAAATAAATAAAAGTAATTTCCCTGAAAATCTCTTCTTGAAAAAATGAAAAAAAAGAATGAAATGCGCCAGGAAATCCAAATGAAAAAATAAAATACACGCCATTTATTTATTTTGTTTTGTAATAAAAGGAAGGAAAGAAAGAAAAAAAATAATAAAATATATATATATATATATTTTTTAAAAAAAATAAAAATAAAATATACGACCACTCTTTATTTTATGTTTTAAATAAATTCCTCTCTGGAGGACTGGGGGACAGGGAGAATTTTTTGGCGGGGGAACCGGACAGACTCCCCAGAAAACAGATTTCAAATGCAGACAGAAGTGTCCCGGGTTCGATTCCCGGTCCAGGGCATGGGCCTGGGTGGCTGAGGGCACCTCCCCAGTGGGGGGCGTGCAGGAGGCAGCTGATCGATGACTCTCTCTCATCGATGTTTGTCCCTCTCCCTTCCTCTCTGTGTAAAATCAATAAAATATATTCAAATAAGTAAATAAATAAATAAAAGTAATTTCCCTGAAAATCTCTTCTTGAAAAAATGAAAAAAAAAAGAATGAAATGCGCCAGGAAATCCAAATGAAAAAATAAAATACACGCCATTTATTTATTTTGTTTTGTAATAAAAGGAAGGAAAGAAAGAAAAAAAATAATAAAAAAAATATATATTTTTTTTTAAAAAAAATAAAAATAAAATACACGACCGCTCTTTATTTTATGTTTTAAATAAATTCCTCTCTGGAGGACTGGGGGACAGGGAGAATTTTTTGGCGGGGGAACCGGACAGACTCCCCAGAAGACAGATTTCAAATGCAAACAGAAGTGTCCCGGGTTCGATTCCCGGTCAAGGGCATGGGCCTGGGTGGCTGAGGGCACCTCCCCAGTGGGGGCGTGCAGGAGGCGGCTGGTCGATGTTTCTCTCATTGTTGATGTTTCTGATTATCTTTCTCTCTTCCTCTTTGTAAAAAAAATTAATAAAATATATATATATTTTTAAAAATAAATAAGAATAAAATAAAATACATGCCAGCTCTTTATTTTATTTTTTAATAAAAGGAAGGAAAGAAAAAAAATTAATAAAATATATTGTTTTAAAAATATAAATAAAAATAAAATAAAATACACGCCAGCTATTTATTTTATTTCTTAAATAAATTCAAATGCGGACAGAAGGGTCCCGGGTTCGATTCCCGGTCAAGGGCACAGACCTGGGTTGTGGGCTCCATCCCCACTAGGGGGCGTGCAGAAGGCAGCCGGTCTGTGATTCTCTCATCAATTTAAAAAATATATATATTTATTTTTATATTTTTAAAAATATATTTTATTGATTTTTTACAGAGATGAAGGGAGAAGGATAGAGAGTTAGAAACATCAATGAGAGAGAATCATCCATCAGCCGCCTCCTGCACGCCCCCCACTGGGGATGTGCCCGCCACCAAGGTCCATGCCCTTGACCGGGAATCGAACCCGGGACCCTTCCATCCCCAAGCCGATGCTCTATCCATTGAGCCAAACCGGTTTCAGCCAATCTTAGTTTAAAAAAAAAAAAAAAATATTTTCATTTCAAAATGGGAACCACGACATCCTGGTTTGTAGGTTGATGCTCAACCACTGGGGAACACCAGCTGGGCAAAACATGCTAATCTTAAGAAAAATATAGGAAAGAAAGAAAGAAAAAGAAAGAAAGAAACGAAAGGGAGAAAGAAAGAGAAAGAGGAAAAGAATGATGGAAAGGAAATGAAACATAGAAAGATAAAAGGCAAAGACAAAAATGAAAAAGATAGAAAGAAAGAAACAATGAAAAAAGAAAAGAAAGAAAGAAAGAAAAAAGGAGGAAAAAGACAGAGAAAGGAAATAAGAAAGAAAGCAAGAAAAAAGGACAGAATGAAACATAAAAGAAAAAAGATGCAAAAAAGAAAGAAAGCAGAAAGACAGATAGAAAGAAAGAATTAAAGAACGAGAAAGCAAAAACAAACAAACAAAACAAGACAGAAGGAAAAAGAAAGGAAAAAGAAAGATTAAAGAAAAAAGACAGAAAAAATGTAATAAGGAAATAAACAAACAAATAAAGAAATAAAGAAATAAAGAAAGAAAGAAAGAAAGAAAGAAAGAAAGAAAGAAAGAAAGAAAGATAGAAAGAAAGAAAAGTTGTCCCATATGGGATGCATTTGAGCTGAGGGAAAAATAAATAAAGGAAAGAAGAAAGAAGAAAAAAGAAAGAAAGAAGAAAGAAAGATTGAAAGAAAGAAGAAAGGAAGGAAGGAAGAAAAAAATGGAGAGATAGAGAGACAGAGAGAAAGAACAAAAAAAAAAAGCAGAAAGAAAGAAAGAAAGTAAAAGAGAGAAAGGAAGAGAAAGAAAGGAAGGAAGAGACAAAGAAACAAAGAAAACAGGAAGGAAGGAAGGAAAGGAAATAAACAAGAAAGACAGGAAGAAAGAGAAGGAAAGAAAGAAAGAAAGAAGGAAAGAAAGAAAAAAAGAAAGAGAAAGGAAGGAAGGAAGGAAAGAAAGAAAGAAAGAAAGAAAGAAAGAAGGAAAGAAGGAAAGAAAGAAAGAAGGAAAAAAAGACGGAAAGAAGGAAAGAAAGAGGGAAAGAAAGAAAGAAAGAAGGAAAGAAAGAAAAAAAGAAAGAAAGAAGGAAAGAAAGAAGGAAAAAAAGACGGAAAGAAAGAAAGAAGGGAAGAAAAGAAAGAAAGAAGGAATGAAAGACAGAAAGAGAGAGAAAGAAAGAAAGAAAGAAGGAAAGAAAGAAAGAGAAAGAAAGAAGGAAGGAAGGAAAAAGAAAGAAAGAAAGAAAGAAAGAAAGAAAGAAAGAAAAAGAAAGAAAGAAGGAAAGAAAGAAAAAGAAAGAAAGAAGAAAAGAAAGAAAGAAGGAAGAAAGGAAAGAAAGAAAGAGAAAGAAAGAAGGAAGGAAGGAAAAAGAAAGAAAGAAAGAAAGAAAGAAAGAAGGAAAGAAAAAAAGAAAGAAAGAAGGAAAGAAGGAAAGAAAGACAGAAAGAGAGAGAGACAGAGAGAGAGAAAGAAAGAAAGAAAGAAAGAAGGAAACGTTGCCCCCGCATGGTGCGTCTCGGGAGCGGGGCATGCTGGGAGCTGGGAGCCGGGAGGCGGCGGGCGTTGGGGGTGTGAGCCCCCCTCCCCTCGGTGTCCCCTCCCCTCGGGGTCCCCTCCCCTCGGGTCACCCCCCTCGGGCCCCTCCCCTCCAGGTCCCCCCCGTTGGGGTCCCCCCTCCCCTTGGGCCCCTCCCCTCCGGGTCCCCCTCCCCTCGGGGTCCCCCCCCCTGTTGGGGTCCCCCCCCTCGGGCCCCTCCCCCTCGGGCCCCCCAGTTGGGTCCCCACCGGGTGGGGTGGGGGGCCCCTCCTCGCCTGAGGGTGCTGTTGCCGTAGCAGCCGAGGTCCCCGATGCCCAGGTCGTCCGCCATCAGCAGGAGGATGTTGGGTCGGGAGCCGGGCCCGGCGGCCGCCGGCCTCGAACCCAGGACGGCGAGGGCCACGGCCAGCCAGGCCCTGCAGACAAGGCTGACAGGGCCACGGTGGGTGTCTGTCCTCTTTCCCTCTTTCCCTCTTTCTTTCCTTCTTTCCCTCTTTCTTTCCTTCGTTCCCTCTTTCCCTCTTTCCTTCTTTCCTTTGTTCCCTCTTTCCCTCTTTCTTTCTTTCCTTCTTTTTCTTTCTATTTCTCTTTCTTTCCTTCTTTCCGTCTTTCCTTCGTTCCCTCTTTCCCTCTTTCTTTGTTTCCTTCTTTCCCTCTTTCTTTCCTTCTTTCTTTCTTTCCTTCTCTCTTTCTTTCCCTCTTTCTTTCTTCCTATTTATTTCTCTTTTCTTTCTCTCTTTCTTTCTTTCTTTCTTTCTTTCTTTCTTTCTCTCTCTCTCTTTCTTTCTTTCTATTTCTTTTTCTTTCTATTTCTCTTTATTTCTTTCTTCCTATTTATTCCTATTCTCTTTCTTCCTTTCTTTCTTTCTTTCTTTCTTTCTTTCTTTCTTTCTTTCTTTCTTTCTTTCTTTCTTTCTTTCTTTCTTTCTTTCGTCTTTCTGTCTTTCTGTCTTTCTGTCTTTCTTCCTTTCTATCTCTTTCTCTTTCTTTCTATTTCTTTCTTTTTTCCTATTTATTACTCTTTTCTTTCTCTCTCTCTTTTTTATTTCCTTCTTTCTTTCTTTCTCTCTTTCTCTCTCTTTCTTTCTTTCTCTCTATTTCTCTTCCTTTCTATTTCTCTTTGTTTTTTTTCTTTTTTCCTATTTAACCTTTTCTTTCTCTCCCTCTCTCTTTCTCTCTCTTTCCTTTATTCTATTTCTTTCTTTCTTTTTCTATTCTCTTTCTTTCTTTCCTTCTTTCTCTTTCTTTTTCTTTCTCTTTCTCTTTCTTTCTTTCTTTCTTTCTTTCTTTCTTTCTTTCTTTCTTCCTATTTATTCCTCTTTTCTTTCTCTCTCTCTCTCTCTCTCTCTCTCTCTCTCTCTCTCTTTTATTCTCTTTCTTTCTTTCTTTCTTTCTTTCTTTCTTTCTTTCTTTCTTTCTTTCTTTCTTTCTTTCTTTCTTTCTTTCTTTCTTTCTTTCTTGACCCAAGACTGCACCCTGTGCCTTCTTACCTGGAACATTCCGGAGGCCACATGGTCTGCTTCTCGCTTCCGATGTCCTGTGTGAAGGAGAGAGGTCTGTCATCATACAGGCGGCCGGTCCACAACGCTCTCTCCTCCTCATGGATGGTTCTCTCTCTCTCTCTCTCTCTCTCTCCCTCTCTCTCTCTCTCTCTCTCTCTCTCTCTCTCCCTTCCTCTCTGAGATCAATAACAACAGACTCGGAGCGGCCAGAGGAGGGCGGTCTCTGAGCGCAGAGCCGTCCGGCCGCCCCGGGTCCGTCCTGTGGGATAAAAGGCGAATGACAGGCACAGGCTCCCCTCGACCGGGAGTCCGACCGGCAGGCAGGCCGGCCGACCGCCCACGGCCCCGCCCCCTGGCCAGGCCGGCCGGACCCCACCAGGCACGGGTTCAGGCACCGGGCCTCTGATCGATCTATCTATATCTATGTCTATGTCTATGTCTATGTCTATATCTATATCTAATCTATACCTATATCTCTATCTCTATGTATCTCTGACTCTATCTCTGTCTCTGTCTATATCTATATCTATCTCTAACTATATCTATATCTATATCCATATCCATATCTATATCTAATCTATCTCTAACTCTATCTCTATCTCTATCTCTAACTCTATATCTATATCTATATCTATATCTATATCTATATCTATATCCGTATCCATATCCATATCCATATCTATATTACATCTATCTATATCTATATCCATATCCATATCTATATCTATATTACATCTATGTATATGTATATCTATATCTGTATCTGTATCTATATCTATCTATCTCTCTCTCTATCTATCTATCTATCTATCATCTATCATCTCTATCTATCTATCTATCTATCTATCATCTATCATCTCTATCTATCTATCTATCTATCTATCATCTATCATCTCTATCTATCTATCTATCTATCTATCTATCTATCTATCTATCTATCTATCATCTCTATCTATCTATCTATCTATCTATCTATCTATCTATCTATCTATCTATCTATCTATCTATCATCTATCATCTCTATCTATCTATCTATCTATCATCTATCATCTCTATCTATCTATCTATCTATCTATCTATCTATCTATCTATCATCTATCTATCATCTATCATCTCTATCTATCTATCTATCTATCTATCTATCATCTATCATCTCTATCTATCTATCTATCTATCTATCTATCTGAGAGGCCCGTTGCCTCAATCCGTGCCTGGTGGGGCCCGGCCGGCCTGGCCAGGGGGCGGGGACGTGGGCGGGCGGCCGGCCTGCCTGCCGGTCGGACTCCCGGTCGAGGGGACCCTGTGCCTGTCATTCGCCTTTTATCCCGCAGGACGGACCCGGGGCGGCCGGACGGCTCTGCGCTCAGAGACCCCCCTCCTCCGGCCGCTCCCTGGACATGTATGAAGAAAGAAAATCATACTGAACATTCTTTTATTCCCGAAACAGTAATGTTTACTGCCGGCAACATTATTCTATTTATCGATAAGATCCTGTTTTTTTTTTTTGTTTTTTTTTTTAATAATAAGGTTTATTGCCACAGGATTATAGTTCAAATCATTTTTCTTGAAATAACGTTAAAAATTAAAATGAATTCAAAACAAACGAACAAAAAAGATACAAACAAGTCAATAAAACATATTTTAAGCCAAAAGGAGAAAAGTAAAATACAATAATAAATTAAAATCAAGTAAAATAAAATATAGTTAGATACAATAAACTAAAATACAGTAAGGTAAAAAAATACAATAAATGAAATAAAATAAAATAAGTAAAATATGAAATTAAAGCCGAGACCGGTGTGGCTCAGTGGGCAGAGCCTCGGCCTGCAGACGGAAGGGTCCCGGGTTCGATTCCCGGTCAAGGGCATGGGCCTGGGTGGCTGAGGGCACATCCCCAGTGGGGGGCGTGCAGGAGGCAGCTGGTCCATGATTCTCTCTCGTCATCGATGTTTCTAGCTCTCTCTCCCTCTCCCTTCTTCTCTGTAAAAAAAAATCAATAAAATGTTAAAAAAAATCAATAAAATAAAATAAAATAAAATTAAATTAAATTAAAAAAAAATCTATCCTTTAAAAAAAAAAAAAAAAAAAGATACAGACTTGAACCTGGACCATGACCGGTGCAGTGACGTGCACCGACCACCAGGGGGCAGACGCTCCAGGGCTGCCTACTTGCGATCGATCATGTGACTTTAAGCAACCCCCCCCCCCTCCCCATGGGACCCAGAGAGAGAACTCTGCCGGCCCAGGGAAGCCGTTCCGGAACATTCCGGAGCTGTTTGCTTTTCCCACACTTGCCCCAACGCCTTGCATAACCCTCTCCCCCCCCACCCCCCCGGGGCTTTGCAAACATTTGCACAAGGAACACTTGTCTCTGTGGTGGCGTCTTCTCAGGTTGGAAAAAAAGTTGCCTCTGGTGCCGGCCAGGCCTGGCGTGGCTCAGTGGTTAGAGCCGCGACCTTTGAACCAGGAGGTCCTGGGTTCGATTTCCCGGGTCCAGGGCACAGGCCCGGGTTGCGGGCTCCATCCCTGACCAGTAGGGGGCCGTGCAGGAGGCGGCCGGTCCATGGTTCTCTCTCCTCCTGGCTGTTTCTCTCTCTCTCTTTCTCCCTCTCCCTTCCTCTCTGCCCTAAAAATCAATAGAAAAGAGAGAGAGAGAGAGAGAGAGAGAGAGAGAGAGAGAAAATAAATAAAAATCAATAGAAACGTATTTAAAAACGCTATAACATAAAAGGCTAATATGCAAATGGACCCAAGGGCAGAACAGCCGGCTGCTAGGACGTGCACTGGCCACCAGGGGGACAGACGCATCGACCTAGGAACCAGGAGGTCAGGGTTCGATTTCCTGGGTCAAGGGCACAGGCCCGAGTTGCGGGCTCCATCGCTGACCAGTAGGGGGTGTGCAGGAGGCGACCGATCCGAGATTCTCTCTTATCATCAATGTTTCTCTCCCTCTCTCTCTCTCTCTCTCTCTCTCTCTCTCTTTCTCCCTTTCCCTTCCTCTCTGTTCTAAAAATCAATAGAAAAAGAGAGAGAGAGAGAAAATCAATAAAAATCAATAGAAACCTATTTAAAAATCCTATATCATAAAAGGCTAATATGCAAATGGACCCAATGGCGGAACAGCCGGCTGCTATGACGTGCACTGGCCACCAGGGGGACAGACGCATCGACCTTGGAACCAGGAGGTTATGGGTTCGATTCCCAGTCAAGGGCACAGGCCTGGGTTGCAGGCTCCATCGCTGACCAGTAGGGGGCGTGCAGGAGGCAGCTGGTTCGTGATTCTCTCTCATCGTCAATGTTTCTCTCTCTCTCTCTCTTTCTCCCTTTCCCTTCCTCTCTGCCCTAAAAATCAATAGAAAAGAGAGAGAGAGAGAGAGAGAGAGAGAGAGAATCAATAAAAATCAATAGAAACGTATTTAAAAACGCTATATCATAAAAGGCTAATATGCAAATGGACCCAATGGCAGAACAGCCAGCTGCTAGGACGTGCACTGGCCACCAGGGGGACAGACGCATCGACCTAGGAACCAGGAGGTCAGGGTTTGATTTCCCGGGTCCAGGGCACAGGCCCGGGTTGCGAGCTCCATCCCTGACCAGTAGGGGGTGTGCAGGAGGCAGCTGGTTCGTGATTCTCTCTCATTGTCAATGTTTCTCTCTCTCTCTCTTTCTCTTTCTCCCTTTCCCTTCCTCTCTGTTCTAAAAATCAATAGAAAAAGAGAGAGAGAGAGAGAGAGAGAGAGAAAATAAATAAAAATCAATAGAAACGTATTTAAAAATCCTATATCATAAAAGGCTAATATGCAAATGAACCCAATGGCAGAACAGCCGGCTGCTAGGACGTGCACTGGCCACCAGGGGGACAGACGCATCGACCTAGGAACCAGGAGGTCAGGGTTCGATTTCCTGGGTCCAGGGCACAGGCCCGGGTTGCGGGCTCCATCGCTGACCAGTAGGGGGCGTGCAGGAGGCGGCTGGTTCGTGATTCTCTCTCATTGTCAATGTTTCTCTCTCTCTCTCTCTCTCTCTCTCTCTCTCTTTCTCCCTTTCCCTTCCTCTCTGTTCTAAAAATTAATAGAAAAAGAGAAAGAGAGAGAGAGAGAGAGAGAGAAAGAGAGAAAATAAATAAAAATCAATAGAAACGTATTTAAAAATCCTATATCATAAAAGGCTAATATGCAAATGGACCTAATGGCAGAACAGCCGGCTGCTAGGACGTGCACTGGCCACCAGGGGGACAGACGCATCGACCTAGGAACCAGGAGGTTATGGGTTCAATTCCCAGTCAAGGGCACAGGCCCGGGTTGCAGGCTCCATCGCTAACCAGTAGGGGGCGTGCAGGAGGCAGCTGGTTCGTGATTCTCTCTCATTGTCAATGTTTCTCTCTCTCTCTCTCTCTCTCTCTCTCTCTCTCTCCCTTCCTCTCTGTTCTAAAAATCAATAGAAAGAGAGAGAGAGAGAGAGAGAGAGAGAGAGAAAATCAATAAAAGTCAATAGAAACGTATTTTAAAATCCTATATCATAAAAGGCTAATATGCAAATGGACCCAATGGCGGAACAGCCGGCTGCTAGGACGTGCACTGGCCACCAGGGGGACAGACGCATCGACCTAGGAACCAGGAGGTTATGGGTTTGATTCCCGGTCAAGGGCACAGGCCCGGGTTGCGGGCTCCATCGCTGACCAGTAGGGGGCGTGCAGGAGGCAGCTGGTTCGTGATTCTCTCTCATCGTCAATGTTTCTCTCTCTCTCTCTCTCTCTCTCTCTCTCCCTCTCTCTCTTTCTCCCTTTCCCTTCCTCTCTGTTCTAAAAATCAATAGAAAAAGAGAGAGAGAATCAATAAAAATCAATAGAAACATATTTTAAAATCCTATATCATAAAAGGCTAATATGCAAATGGACCCAATGGTGGAACAGCCGGCTGCTATGACGTTCACTGGCCACCAGGGGGACAGACGCATCAACCTAGGAACCAGGAGGTCAGGGTTCGATTTCCCAGGTCAAGGGCACAGGCCCGGGTTGCAGGCTCCATCCCTGACCAGTAGGGGGCGTGCAGGAGGCAGCTGGTTCGTGATTCTCTCTCATCGTCAATGTTTCTCTCTCTCTCTCTCTCTTTCTCCCTTTCTTTTCCTCTCTGCCCTAAAAATCAATAGAAAAGAGAGAGAGAGAGAGAGAGAGAGAGAGAGAGAGAGAGAATCAATAAAAATCAATAGAAACGTATTTAAAAACGCTATATCATAAAAGGCTAATATGCAAATGGACCCAATGGCAGAACAGCCGGCTGCTAGGACGTGCACTGGCCACCAGGGGGACAGACGCATCGACCTAGGAACCAGGAGGTCAGGGTTCGATTTCCCAGGTCAAGGGCACAGGCCCGGGTTGCGGGCTCCATCGCTGACCAGTAGGGGGCGTGCAGGAGGCGGCTGGTCCATGGTTCTCTCTCCTCCTGGCTGTTTCTCTCTCTCTTTCTCCCTCTCCCTTCCTCTCTGCCCTAAAAATCAATAGAAAAGAAAGAGAGAGAGAGAGAGAGAGAGAGAGAAAATCAATAAAAGTCAATAGAAACGTATTTTAAAATCCTATATCATAAAAGGCTAATATGCAAATGGACCCAATGGCGGAACAGCCGGCTGCTATGACGTGCACTGGCCACCAGGGGGACAGACGCTTCGACCTAGGAACCAGGAGGTTATGGGTTCGATTCCCAGTCCAGGGCACAGGCCTGCGTTGCAGGCTTCATCCCTGACCAGTAGGGGGCGTGCAGGAGGCAGCTGGTCCGTGATTCTCTCTCCTCCTGGATGTTTCTCTCTCTCTCTCTCCCTTCTTCTTTGAAATCAACAAAAATATATTATTTAAAAAATAAAATAAATAAAAATGAATAAAAAAAAATCCTTGGGTCCCCAGTAGGGGGCGTGCAGGAGGCAGCCGGTCCATGAGTCTCTCTCCTCATCAATGTTTTCTCTCTCTCTCTCTCTCTCTCTCTCTCTCTCTTCTTCTCTGACTTCAATACAAAGATCTATAATAATAATAATTAATAATAAAAAAAAAGGGTAAATATGCTAATTAGACCGGATGTCATTCCGGACAGAAGCCGGGGTCCCGGGTTCGGGCAGGAAGCCAGTGTGTGCAGCCGAGGTAAGCGAGGCCGACTCTCGCACGGATTTCCATGCATCAGAAACTCTAGTGTTTATTTATTTTTATTTAAAAAAAAAACACATTTTATTCTTTTTTTTTTTTTTTTTTTTTTACTCAGAGGAAGGGAGACGGAGAGAGAGAAACATTGATGAGAGAGAAGCATTGATCAGCCGCCTCCAGCACGCCCCCCACTGGGGATGTGCCCTCAGCCCCCAAGGCCCATGCCCTTGACCGGGAATCGAACACGGGACCCTTCCGTCCAGCAGGCCGACTGCTCTACCCACTGAGCCACACCGGTTTCGGCTAGTTTTTCAAGAAGATAAAAAGGAAAGAGAGATCCAAGGAGAAAGGGAGCTTTTTTTAAAAAAAAAAAAAATTTTTTTTGATGCTGGAAAACCTGTCATTTGGCCCGAAATTTTGTGCCAGGAGCAAAGGAGCCGTCTGCTCTGCTGTCTGGCTGTGACCCAGGCCCGGGCCCCATTGCCTGCTGGGATTTTCCACTCCCCACAATCCACTGCTCCTTTTGCCAAATCTCTGAATGCACGCTGCCATCCCTTTTCCTTTCCTCTGTACGCACTTAAAAAAAAAAAAAAAAATATATATATATATATATATATATATATATATATATATATTATTTATTTTTATTTATTTTTTTATTTTTTATAGAGAGGAAGAGAGAGAGAGAGTCAGAAACATCGATGAGGAGAGAGAAACACCCACCAGCTGCCTCCTGCACGCTCCCATCTGAGATTTTTAAGGAAAATTAACTCTTTTAAAAAAAAATACATATATATATATTATTAATTTTTTACAGAGAGGAAGGGAGAGGGACAGAGAACCAGAAACATCGACGATGAGAGAGAAACATCCACCAGCTGCCTCCTGCACGCCCCCCACTGGGGATGTGCCCTCCGCCACCAAGGCCCATGCCCTTGACCGGGAATCGAACCCGGGACCCTTCCGTCCGCAGGCCGGCGCTCTGCCCACTGAGCCACACCGGTTCTGGCCTCACTTTTTCTTTTCATTTAGAAAATTTTATATCTATTTTTGTTCTGGTTGCTTTGCTGCACCTCCTGAGCCTAATCTGTGCCAGAGAGTTACATACTTTTTATTTGTTCTTGTTGTTTTTTTTTTTTCCCCTCCGCCCCAGGGGGTTGTGGGAATTATGTAACCTATTTATATAAAAGCCAATCAGGCGGAATGACTGATAGGATCATGGTCGCTCTGACCCTCCCCTCCTCCTCCTCCTCCTCCTCCTAACCCCTGGGGCTGGCCAGCCCGACCGGAATCGAACCCGGGACCCTTTTGTCTTGAAAAACAATTCTGGCCGAAACCTGTGTGGCTCAGTGGATAGAGCGTCGGCCTGCGGATGGAAGGGTCCCGGGTTCGATTCCCGGTCAAGGGCATGGACCTGGGTGGCGGGCATATCCCCCAGTGGGGGGGCGTGCAGGAGGCAGCGGATGGATGTTTCTCTCTCATCATCGATATTTCTAACTCTCTGTCCCTCTCTCTTCCTCTCTGTAAAAAAAATCAATAAAATATATTTTAAAAAAACCACACAATTCCGAATAGACTAATGTTATATCAGAAAACACCAATGATTCAAGAAAAAAAACCATGTTAAATGTAATAAGCTACATGCAATAAACATGAATACCTACAAAACCAACAAAGATTCTGAATATAGAATAATGCTCCATACCATAAACACCAAGGATTCAAGAAAAATGATTTTAAATGTAATAATGTTACCTGCAACGAACATTAAATATTTCAAGAGACACTTTTTAATATAATAATAATACTACATGCAATAAGCATTATTACCCCCCGAAATGATTTAAAATAGTTATTATATGCAGTAAACATTAATACCCCCCAAAATAGTTCTGAATATCATAATCTACCTGCAATAAACATTAATACCCCCCAAAAATGATTTAAAATAGTTATTATATGCTTATAATATTTTATATATATTTTTAAATATTTATAATATAATAACCCTTTAAATATATATATTTAAATAGTTATTATATTAAAATAGTTATTAATAAACATGAATACCCCCCCAAATAATTCGGAATATAATGATCTACACGCAATAAACATTAATACCCCCCCAAAATGATTTAAAATAAACATGAATACCCCCCCCCCTCCCAAAATGTGATTCTGAATATAATTATCTCCATGCAAACAACACTAAAGATTCAAGAAAATCGACCTAAACTCCCATCATCACACCAAACCTCCCAGGTTCAAGAATTAAAAAAAAAAAAAAAGCATTTCCAGAATAATAATAAAGAATTAAAAAAAAAATGAGATAAGTCATTCCCAGGCCTCACGCACTGACTCCCCGGCCAATGGGAGTGTGTGTGTGCTGCCCGGACAGTGGGGGGCCCCCTGCCGGCGCCCCCAAACCCGCGTTTCCCCCCAAAGAGCCGGGTTACCTGCGCCCTGAGCTCCCTGTGCTCCAGCAGCGGCTGGAGGTCCGCTTGCCCGCGGGGCCGGCTCCACGGCGCATGCGCGGAGGGAGCTGACTCACTTCCCTGAACGCGCGCGCGGCCCCCGGCGCCCCCGGCGCCTTGGCAGGGCAGGGAGGGCGCGCGCCTGCGGGATCCGAGGACCCGGGTTCGATCCCATCCCCTCCCCCATCAGTAAAAAATAATTTAAATAATTTTAAAAGCGGGGGGGAAAGGTACAATAAATACAGTTGTGGGCTCGATTGAAATAAAAAAAACTATTTTAAAACAAATAAAAAGAAATTGCAATAATTGGCTCGGGGATAATGAAAGAATTCCAAGGAAATGATTGATAGTGTGATAAGAAACAAGAAGTTTAAATAAATAAAATCAATTAAAAAATAATTACTAGCGAAAGAATTCCAATTAAACAAAGAATTCCTGCCCAGATCAGTAAAAAATAATTTAAATAAATAAAGTGGATTAAAAATAAATTCCAGCTCCAATAAAAAAAAATATAATTTATTCCAAACCCCAGCGAGGGTGCTTCAGTGGATGGATAGGTGCCCAGGGTTCGATTCCCTCTGCACCCAGGTCATTCAATGAAAATAAATTTAAAAAGAATTTCACCCATTGGTTCAGGAACAATGAAAGAATTCCAATTAAATAAAGGACTCCTGGCCCAAGTCCATAAAAAAAAAAGTAATTTAAATTCAATAAAATCAATAAGAAAAAGAATCCCAGCAGATAATGAAACAATTCCAATTAAATAAAGAATTCCTGCCCAGGTCCATAAAAAAAAAAAAGTAATTTAAATCAATAAAATCAATAAGAAAAAGAATCCCAGCATTTAATGAAAGAATTCCAACGAAATCAGAAGAACTTTTTTTTTTTTCCTTCAAAGGAAAAGGGATCCATTCAAAATGAAAACCATTTAGATAAATAAAACAACAATTGGCAGTGGGTAGCTTAAAAGAATAAGCAAAATGAACTCAAGCAAAATGAATTCCATAAAGAAAATTTAAGTAAATTAAAACGAGCAAATAAAAGAGCTAAATAAAGAACTCCAATAAGGCCTCCCCACAGGTCAATCAGGAGCCTTTAAATCAATAAAGAGAATCCCAGCAAACTGGCTTCTTCGGGGACAAGGAAAGAATTCCAATTACACAAAGAATTCCACAGATAAGTCACAAGAATTTCAGCGCCCAGCCAGTGTGATAAGATAAGAAACAACAAGTTTAAATCAATAAAATCAATAAAAAAAAAGTAATTACTAACGAAAGAATTCCAATTAAACAAAGAATTCCTGCCCAGGTCCATAAAAAAAAAAAAAAAAGTACTTTAAATCAATAAAATCAATAAGAAAAAGAATCCTAGCAGATAATGAAAGAATTCCAATTAAATAAAGAATTTCTGCCCGGTCCATAAAAAAAAAAAAGTACTTTAAATTAATAAAATCAATAAGAAAAAAAATCCCAGCAGATAATGAAAGAATTCCAATTAAATAAAGAATTTCTGCCCGGTCCATAAAAAAAAAAAAGTACTTTAAATTAATAAAATCAATAAGAAAAAAAATCCCAGCAGATAATGAAAGAATTCCAATTAAATAAAGAATTTCTGCCCGGTCCATAAAAAAAAAAAAGTACTTTAAATTAATAAAATCAATAAGAAAAAAAATCCCAGCAGATAATGAAAGAATTCCAATTAAATAAAGAATTTCTGCCCGGTCCATAAAAAAAAAAAAGTACTTTAAATCAATAAAATCAATAAGAAAAAAAATCCCAGCAGATAATGAAAGAATTCCAATTAAATAAAGAATTCCTGCCCCGGTCCATAAAAAAAATTAATTTAAATCAATAAAATCAATTATAATAATAATAAAAATAATAATAGTAATAATAAAAATAACCACCACAGCCATTGGCTCAAGGCTCAGGGATATACATAAAAGAATTCCAGTTAAATCAAGGGGACGTAAAAAGAGAAATAAAAAGAATTTGGACATTGCGGCCCCTGGCAGATGGGGCGCAGGGGATTAACACAATAAAACAATCAACGTGATCGAGAATTTCAACGAAAGAGGTGGCAGGCTTGACGCCAATACCAGGAATAAGTGACAGAAAAAGGATCGATCGTTTAACTTAATTTTTTAAAAAAATTAAAATAAATTAAAAATAAAATAAAAGGAATGGCAGCAAATAAATAAAAATAAAAATAATGGCAGCCAACTTTCCACTGTAAAAAAGAATAAATAAAAACGAATTCAGTAAAAAAAAAAAAATAAAATAAAAAAAAAATATATATATATATAATAATAAAATAAAATTCCA
>OY882879.1:105653570-105693570 GCA_963693515.1 Pipistrellus nathusii | reverse complement strand
TTTTATTTTATATTTTTTATTTTGTTTTATTTTACTTTACGGTCAATCTATTTTATTGGAATCACAGGGATCTCCTCTGCCCCCCCCATGCCCCGGTCTGTGGGGTTCGCAGTGGATAGGGGAGGGGCTTGGGGGTGTCATTGATTCGGGGCATGGGATTGGGGTGTGTGTGTGTGTGACTGTGTGTGTGTGTGTCTGTGTGTCTGTGTGTCTCTGTGTGTCTGTGTGTGTGTGTGTGTGTCTGTGTGTGTGTGTGTCTGTGTGTGTGTGTGAGTGTGTGTCTGTGTGTGTGTCTGTGTGTGTCTGTGTGTGTGTGTGTCTGTGTGTGTGTCTGTGTGTGTCTGTGTGTGTGTGTCTGTGTGTGTGTGTGTGTCTGTGTGTGTCTATGTTTACGTGTGTCTGTGTGTGTCTGTGTGTGTGTGTCTGTGTGTGTGTGTCTGTGTGTGTGTGTCTGTGTGTGTCTGTGTGTGTGTGTCTGTGTCTGTGTGTGTCTGTGTGTGTGTTTGTGTGTGTGTCTGTATCTGTGAGTGTGTCTGTGTGTGTGTGTGAGTGTGTGTCTGTGTGTGTGTCTGTGTGTGTCTGTGTGTCTGTGTGTCTCTGTGTGTCTGTGTGTGTGTGAGTGTGTCTGTGTGTGTGTGTGTGTGTGAGTGTGTCTGTGTGTGTGTCTGTCTGTGTGTCTGTGTGTGTGTGTGTGTGTGAGTGTGTCTGTGTGTCTGTCTGTGTGTGAGTGTGTCTGTGTGTGTGTGTGTGTGAGTGTGTCTGTGTGTGTGTGTGTGAGTGTGTCTGTGTGTGTCTCTGTGTCTGTGTGTGTGTGTCTGTGTGTGTGTCTGTGTGTCTGTGTGTCTCTCTGTGTGTGTCTGTGTCTGTGTCTGTGTGTGTATGTGTCTGTGTGTGTGTGTCTGTGTGTGTGTCTGTGTGTGTGTCTGTGTGTGTGTGTCTGTGTGTGTGTGTCTGTGTGTCTCTCTGTGTGTGGGGGGGGGGTAGGGAAGGGGAGAGAGAAGTTCCCTCAGCCCCCAGCCTGCACCCTCTCCAATCTGGGACAGCTGGGTCCGAACTGCCCTCCCCTGCCTTCCTAATCGCCCCCGACTGCCCCCCCCTGCAGGCCTGGTCGCCCCCGACTGCCCTCCCCCTGCAGAGAGAGAGAGAGAGAGAGAGAGAGAGAGGTCCTCGGATCTGATTATAGGTGAACGATCAGGAATTGAACAACCTAGGCTGATGACGTGACCCTGCGATCGGCAGGTTTTTCTTTTTTTTTTTTTGAAAAAAAATATCTCCTAGGATTTTGGAATATGAGCGTGTGACGTTGTTTATGCGTGAGCTCACGTCCTTCCTGAGACGGCGATGTTTATTGCAGGTGGCACGGTTCTGATTTAGGTGGAAAGGAGGTCGATGATACATAGACAGGCACATAGATAGATCGATGATAGGTAGATAGATGATAGATAGATAAAATAGATGGATAGATAGCTAAATGGATAGATAGATAGATGGATAGATGGATGGATAGATAGATATATGGATAGATAATAGATACATAGATGATAGGTAATAGATAGAAGATAGATAGATATAGATAGATAGAAGATAGGTAGATGGATAAATAGATGATTGATAAATGGATAGATAGATGATAGATAGATAAAATAGATAGATGGATAAATGGATAGATAGATAGATATGTAGATGGATAAATGGATGGATACATAGATAGATAGATAAATGGATAGATAGATAGATAGATAGATAGATAGATAGATAGAATGATGACAGGCAGATAACTAGACAGACATGTGTATGGATGGATAGATAGATGATAGGTATATAGATAGAAGATAGATAGATATAGATAGATAGAAGATAGGTAGATGGATAAATAGATAGATGATAGATTGATAGATAGATGATAGATAAAATAGATAGATAGATAAATGGATAGATAGATACATATGTAGATGGATAAATGGATGGATAGATAGATAGATAGATAGATGATAGATAGAATGATGACAGACAGATAACTAGACAGACAGCTGGATGTATGGATAGATAGATAGATGATAGGAAGATAGATAGAAGATAGATAGATAGATAGATAGATAGATAGATAGATAGATAGATAGATAAATGATAGATAGATAGATGATAGAGATAGATAAGTAGATAGATGATAGTTATAGATGATAGATAGATAGATAGATAGATAGATAGATAGATAGATATAGATAGATGACAGACAATGGATAGATGAAAGATAGATGATGGATAGAGGATGGATGGATGGATGGATGAAAGGATGACTGGAAGGTTGGATCATCTATCTATCTATCTATCATCTATCTGTCTGTCTATGTATATCTATCTATCTATGTATATCTATTTATGTATATGTATCTATGTATGTATGTATCTACCTATCATCTATCAATCTATGTATGTCTTTGTATGTATATCTATTTATGTATATGTATCTATGTGTGTATCTATTTATCTATCTATCTATCTATCTATCTATCTATCTATCTATCATCCATCTGTCTGTCTATGTATATCTATTTATGTATATGTATCTATATATCTATTATATGTATCTATGTATCTATCTATCTATCTATCTATCTATCTATCTATCTATCTATCTATCTATCTATCTTCCTATCCACCTACCTCTATCTCTATCTCTCCATCCATCTATCTGTCTATCTCTCTGTCTATCCATCACGTACCCATTATCTACACTCCCACCCAGGCTGGTGTCTCATTGCCCATTTCCCAGGAGCCAACAGGAGAGCCAGGCCTGTCCCCGCCTGGGCTGTCAGCTCGCTTTGGCCTGGTGTGTATCGCTGTTTACCGGTGTGTATCGGCGTGTATTGGTGTGTATCGGTGTGTATTGGTGTTTATCGGTGTGTATCGGTGTGTATTGGTGTGTATCAGTGTGTATTGGTGTGTATCGCTGTTTACCGGTGTGTATCGGTGTGTATTGGTGTTTATCGGTGTGTATTGGTGTTTATCGGTGTGTATTGGTGTTTATCGGTGTGTATCGGTGTGTATTGGTGTGTATCAGTGTGTATTGGTGTGTATCGCTGTTTATTGGTGTGTATCAGTGGGTATTGGTGTGTATTGGTGTGTATCGGTGTGTATTGGTGTTTATCGGTGTGTATCGGTGTGTATTGGTATTTATTGGTGTGTATTGGTGTGTATCGCTGTTTATTGGTGTGTATCAGTGGGTATTGGTGTGTATTGGTGTGTATCGGTGTGTATCAGTGTGTATTGGTGTGTATCGGTGTGTATTGGTGTTTATTGGTGTGTATTGGTGTTTACCGGTGTGTATTGGTGTGTATTGGAGTTTTATTGTTGTGTATTGGTGTGTATCGGTGTGTATCAGAGTGCATTGGTGTTTATTGGTGTGTATCGGTGTGTATTGGTGTTTATTGGTGTGTATTGGTGTGTATTGGTGTGTATTGGTATTTATCGGTGTTTATTGGTGTGTATTGGTGTGTACTGGTGTGTATCGGTGTGTATTGGTGTGTATTGGTATTTATCGGTGTTTATCGGTGTTTATTGGTGTTTATTGGTGTGTATCGGTGTGTATTGGTGTGTATTGGTGTGTATTGGTATTTATCGGTGTTTATCGGTGTTTATTGGTGTGTATCGGTGTGTATTGGTGTGTATTGGTGTGTATTGGTATTTATCGGTGTTTATCGGTGTTTATTGGTGTTTATTGGTGTGTATCGGTGTGTATTGGTGTTTATTGGTGTGTATTGGTGTGTATTGGTGTTTATTGGTGTGTATCGGTGTGTATTGGTGTGTATTGGTGTGTATTGGTATTTATCGGTGTTTATCGGTGTTTATTGGTGTGTATCGGTGTGTATTGGTGTGTATTGGTGTGTATTGGTATTTATCGGTGTTTATCGGTGTTTATTGGTGTTTATTGGTGTGTATCGGTGTGTATTGGTGTGTATCGCTGTTTATCGGTGTTTATTGGTGTTTATCGTGTGTATCGGTGTTTATTGGTGTTTATTGGTGTGTATTGGTGTTTATTGGTGTGTATTGGTGTGTATTTGAGTTTTATTGGTGTGTATTGGTGTGTATCAGTGTGTATCGGTGTGTATTGGAGTTTATTGTTGTGTATCGGTGTTTATTGGTGTGTATTGGTGTGTATCGCTGTTTATTAGTGTTTATTTCTGTATTGGTGTTTATTGGTGTTTATTGGTGTATATTGATGTGTATCGGTGTGTATTGGTGTGTATTGCTGTGAATTGGTGTGTATTGGTGTTTTTTGGTGTTTGTCAGTGTTTATTGGTGTTTATTGGTATTTATTGGTGTGTATCGGTGTGTATTGGTGTGAATTGGTGTTTATCGGTATTTATTGGTGTTTATCGGTGTGTATCGGTGTGTATTGGTGTGTATTGGAGTTGACTGGTGTGTATCAGTGTGTATTGGTGTGTATTGGTTTTTATTGGTGTGTATTGGTGTGAATTGGTGTGTATCGGCGTGTATTGGTGTGTATCGGTGTGTATTGGACTGTATTGGTGTGTATTGGTTTTTATTGGTGTGTATTGGTGTGAATTGGTGTGTATCGGTGTGTATTGGTGTGTATTGGACTGTATTGGTGTGTATTGGTTTTTATTGGTGTGTATTGGTGTGAATTGGTGTTTATGGGTGTTTATCGGTGTGTATCACTGTTAATTGCTGTTTATTGGGGTGTCTGCAAGCCGCCTGACCCGGGTCAGAGCGGGACAGACAGGACGGTGGCCCTCCCTCCCAGGGGGGAGGGAAATGCGGGGCCTCTCGGGACACAGACAGCCCCTGACCCCGCTGTGTCCTAGATCAAAGGGGCCATAAACATAATGACTGTTTGGATTCCGTCCCCAGAGGCTGGGAGACGCACCAGGGCAATGAGAGAGTCTGGACATCAAAGGGAACCAGGGCGTGGAAGTAGGCAGCCTCCTGATTGGATTCAATTTAATTTAATTTCGTTTAATTTGATTTAATGTTAATTTAAATCAAATATTTAATTTAAATGAATGTAAATGTAAATTAATTGAAATCAATGTAAAGGAATTTAATTTCACGTAAACGAATTTAAATTAAATCAAATTAAATTTGATTTGATTTCATTCAATTTAAATTAGTTTAATTTAATAATTTAATTTAATTTAATTAATGTGTGTATTTACGAGAGTCCTGGTGCACAAATTCATGCAAAGTTGAGGTCCAGCTGATCTGCCTGATGGGACTCGCCCCTGCCAGACTGGTCGCCCCTAACTGCCCTCCCCTGCAGGCCTGGTCGCCCCCAACTGCCCTCCCCTGCAGGCCTGGTCGCCCCCAACTGCCCTCCCCTGCAGGCCTGATCACCCCCAACTGCCCTCCCCTGCAGGCCTGGTCTCCCCTAACTGCCCTCCCCTGCAGGCCTGGTCGCCCCTAACTGCCCTCCCCTGCAGGCCTGGTCTCCCCCAACTGCCCTCCCCTGCAGGCCTGGTCGCCCCTAACTGCCTTCCCCTGCAGGCCTGGTCGCCCCCAACTGCCCTCCCCTGCCAGCCTGGTCACCCCTAACTGCCCTCCCCTGCCGGCCTGATCGCCCCCAACTGCCCTCACCTGCAGGCCTGATCGCCCTTAACTGCCCCCAACTGCCCTCCCCTGCCGGCCTGGTCATACCCAACTGCCCTCCCCTGCAGGCCTGGTCGCCCCCAACTGCCCTCCCCTGCAGGCCTGATCGCCCCTAACTGCCCTCCCCTGCAGGCCTGGTTGCCCCTAACTGCCCCCCCTGCAGGCTATCTGGCGTCCACATGGGGGCAACCAGCTTGTGTGTAGAAGCAAGAGTCCATTTGCCTATGACCTTTTCATTTTATAAGACGTTTTTGAAAACCTATCAAAAAGCATAATGTTTCATGGAATAAACGTCAATTATTCAAGAGAAAACAACCTTACTCGTCCTATGACATGGATGTACCATTCCTATTTCCAGAAAAAAAAAAGGATTTTTAAGTGTCATGACGTTATCACAACTGCGGTGACGTCAGAAACGTTACAGGAAATGTTGCAAGTCTACACATAATGGGATCAGTCCAATTTATTCATATATATATATTTTTTTAAATTTTATTTTTTAAATTTTATTTTTAAAATTTTTATTTTTTAAATTCTATTTTTTCTTTTCCCCCCTTCTGTGTCTATTTTCTGTCCATCAATTTATCTTGTTGACTAGAGGCCATCATCATCGTCATCTGGCCACTCTGTGTATATGTATATATATATATATTAATAGATAGATAGATGATAGATAGATTACATAGACAGGTAGATAGATAGATAGATAGATAGATAGATAGATAGATAGATGATAGACACAGACAGATAGATAGTTAGATAGATAGATAGATGATAGACATAGATAGATAGATAGACTGATAGATAGATGATAGACATAGATAGATAGATAGATAGATGATAGATAGATAGTTAGATAGACAGACAGACAGACAGACAGATGATAGATAGATAGATAGATGATAGACACAGATAGATAGATAGATGATAGACATAGACAGATAGATAGATAGATATAGATAGATAGATAGTTAGATAGATAGATAGACAGATAGATAGATAGATAGATAGATGATAGACATAGATAGATAGTTAGACAGATAGATAGATAGATAGATAGATAGATAGATAGATAGATCGATAGATGATAGACATAGATAGATAGATAGACCGATAGATAGATGATAGACATAGATAGATAGATAGATAGATAGATGATAGATAGATAGTTAGATAGATAGACAGACAGACAGACAGACAGATGATAGATAGATAGATAGATAGATGATAGACACAGATAGATAAATAGATAGATAGATAGATGATAGATAGATAGTTAGATAGATAGACAGACAGACAGACAGACAGACAGATGATAGATAGATAGATAGATGATAGATAGTTAGATAGATAGACAGACAGACAGACAGATAGATAGATAGATCGATAGATAGATGATAGACATAGATAGACAGACAGATAGATAGACAGATAGATAGATAGATAGATAGATGATAGATAGATTACAGGCCCGGTGCCTGAACCCGTGCCTGGGTGGGGTCCGGCCGGCCTGGCCAGGGGGCGGGGCCGTGGGCGGCCGGCCGGCCTGCCTGCCGGTCGGACTCCCGGTCGAGGGGCCCCTGTGCCTGTCATTTGCCTTTTATCCCACAGGACGGACGCGGGGCGGCCGGACGGCTCTGCGCTCAGAGACCCCCCTCCTCTGGCCACTCTGTCTATCTATATCTATCTATCTATCTATCTATCTATCTATCTATCTATCTATCTATCTATCATCTATCTCTATCATCTATCTATCTGTCTGTCTGTCTATCTATCTACCTACCTACCTACCTACCTATCTATCTATTGATCTATCTACCTATATACCTATCTCTATCTATCTATCTATCTATCATCTATCTATCTATCTATCATCTATCTATCTATCTATCTATCTATCTATCTATCTATCTATCTATCATCTATCTATCTATCTATCTATCTATCTATCTATCTATCATCTATCTATCTATCTATCTATCTATCTGTCTATCTATCTATCTGTCTATCTATATGAGAGGCCCGGTGCATGAACCGTGCCTGGGTGGGGTCCGGCCGGCCTGGCCAGGGGGCGGGGCCGTGGGCGGCCGGCCGGCCTGCCTGCCGGTCGGACTCCCGGTCGAGGGGCCCCTGTGCCTGTCATTTGCCTTTTATCCCGCAGGACGGACGCGGGGCGGCCGGACGGCTCTGCGTCCAGAGACCACCCTCCTCTGGCCACTCTATCTATCTATCTATCTCTCTATCTATCTATCATCTATCTATCTGTCTGTCTGTCTATCTATCTACCTACCTACCTACCTACCTACCTATCTATTGATCTATCTACCTATATACCTATCTCTATCTATCTATCTATCTATCTATCTATCTATCTATCATCTATCTATCTATCTATCTATCTATCTATCTATCTATCTATCATCTATCTATCTATCTATCATCTATCTATCATCTATCTATCTATCTATCTATCTATCTATCTATCTATCATCTATCTATCTATCTATCTATCCATCATCTCTATCATCTATATCTATCTATCTATCTATCTATCTATCTATCTATCTATCTATCTATCTTCTATCTCTATCATCTATCTATCTATCTATCTATCTATCTATCAATCTATCATCTCTGTCTATCATATCTATCAATCATCTCTATCTATCTATCTATCTATCTATCTATCTATCTATCTATCCATCCATCCATCCATCCATCCATTATCTCTATCATCTATCTATCTATCTATCTATCTATCTATCTATCTATCTATCTATCTATCATCTATCATCTCTATCTATCTATCTATCTATCTATCTATCTATCTATCTATCTATATCTATCTATCTATCTATCTATCATCTATCATCTCTATCTATCTATCTATCTGAGAGGCCCGGTGCCTGAACCCGTGCCTGGGTGGGGTCCGGCCGGCCTGGCCAGGGGGCGGGGCCGTGGGCGGCCGGCCGGCCTGCCTGCCGGTCAGACTCCCGGTCGAGGGGCCCCTGTGCCTGTCATTCGCCTTTTATCCCGCAGGACGGACCCGGGGCGGCCGGACGGCTCTGCGCTCAGAGACCCCCCCCTCCTCCTCCTCCTCCTCCTCCTCCTCCTCCTCCTCCTCCTCCTCCCCCTCCTCCGGCCGCCCCGTGTCTTTCCCCCGAGGTTATCCAAGGAGCCCAGACCAGCCGTCTGGTCCACCCCCTCCCGTTTATAGGAATCCCCGTTGGCCTTGGCCTCGGACCCTCTGAGTGTTCCTGTGTCTTTGGCAGATAACCGGCCTCGGGGAGCGATGAGACGGTGCTCCTGTGACCGGTGAGTCTGCATCGAATCAATACCCACCCCGTTTCCCCCGAAAATAAACCAGAGCCTTCTGTTCACTCATGTTTTTGCTCCCCAAGAGGTGCTAGGCCTTGTGTCCAGGGGACGTGTCTCATGTTCCCATGAAGACGAACACGGCGCACACGTATGGTTCCGTGCACATAAAGGACACGGGTTCCCTGCAGACGGTTTGGCAGGACGGACGGAAGGGTCCCGGGTTCGATTCCACCCGGTCAAGGGCATGGGCCTGGGTGGCTGAGGGCCCATCCCCAGTGGGGGGCGTGCAGGAGGCGGCGGATGGATGATTCTCGCTCATCTCTGTCTCTCTCTCTTCCTCTCTGTTAAAAAAAAAAATCAATACAAATATATTTAAAACAAATTTCTTTAAAAAATATTGATTTTTTATTGATTTTTGTTTTTTTTTTTTGCGGAGAGGAAGGGAGAGGGATAGAGCGTTAGAAACACCCATGAGGAGAGAGAATCACAGACCAGCTGCCTCCTACACGCCCCGCCCCCCCCCCCCCCATCTGGGATGGAGCCCACAACCCCGGGCCTGTGCTCTTGCCCGGGAATCGAACCCGGGACCCTTCCGTCCGCAGGCCGACGGACGCTCTACCCACTGAGCCGCCCTGGCCCAGGGGTTCCTTGTCTTTAAGTTGCTTCCAATGCAAACCTGAGTGGATAACGGTTTTTCTTTGTTTTTTTTTTTTGGTTTTTTTGTTTTGTTTTTATTTGGTTATTTTCTTTATTTGTTCATTTTTCTCCCCAACCAGGAACCTCCGGCTGTGGGTGTCGCTGTGCAGCCTCTTTGGGGGGCTCGGGGGGTCGTTCGTGACCCACAATTCAAGGCCCAACATCGTCCTGCTGATGGCTGACGACCTGGGCATTGGGGATGTCGGTTGCTATGGGAACAGCAGCATCAGGTAACGGGATGGGTCCCCGAACCCCTGGTTAGCGCCCTGCAGTTCCCGCGCGCCGCCAGCAGAGGGCGCGCGAGGACAGTATTTCTTGCATTTTCTCACAAGGTGGACGCTGGTTTTTATTTTCTTTTCTTTTCTTTCTTTTTCTTTTTCTTTTCCTTTTCCTTTTCCTTTTTCTTTTCTTTCTTTTCTTTTCTCTTTTCTTCTCTTACTATTTTATTTTATTATTTTATTTTTTATTTTATTTTATTTTATTATTTTATTTTATTATTTTATTTTATTTATTATTTTATTTTATTTTATTTTATTTATTTTATTTTATCTTATTTTATCTTATTTTATTTTATTTTTTTATTTTGTTATTTTATTTTATTTTAAATTATTTTATTTTATTTTATTTTATTTTACATTATTTTATTTTAGTTTATCTTATTTTATCTTATTTTATTTTATTTTATCTTATTTTATCTTATCTTATTTTATTTTATTTTATTTTACATTATTTCATCTTATTTTATTTTATTTTATCTTATCTTATTTTATTTATTTTATCTTATTTCATTTCATTTCATTTATTTTATTTTATTTTATTTTATTTTATTTTATTTTATTTTATTTTATTTTATTTTATTTTATTTTATTTTATTTTATTTTATTTTATTTTATTTTATATTTTATTAGCATCAGCTAAGGGAATGGGTCCCTGCCACCTGGTTAGCGCCCTGCAGTTCCCGCGTGCGGCCAGCAGAGGGCGCGCGAGGACAGCGTTTCTTGCCTTCCCCCGTTCAACTGATGCTGCTTTTAATTTTCTTCTCTTTTCTTTTCTTTTCTCTTCTCTTCTTTTATTACTTTATTTTATTATTTCATTATTTTATTTTATTATTTTATTTTATTAGCATCAGGTAATAAACACCTGGTTAGCGCCCTGCAGTTCCCGCGTGCCGCCAGCAGAGGGCGCGCGAGGACAGCATTTTGAATTTTCTCATATAGTGGACGCTGGTTTTTATTTTTCTTTTCTTTTCTTCTCTTTTCTCTTCTCTTCTCTCCTTTTATTGTTTTATTTTATCATTTTCTTATTTTATTGTATTATTTTATTATTTTACTGTATTATTGTATTATTGTATTTTATTTTATTCTTTTATTCTTTTATTTTAATATTTTATTAATTTATTCTATTATGTTATTTGATTATTAATTATTTTATTTTATTGTTATTTTATTTTATAATATTTACATATTATTTATTCTTTATATTTTATTTAGTTTTAAAATATTTTAAATTGATGTTTAACAGACAGGAGGGGAGAGGGAGAGAGAGTCAGAAACATCGACGATGAGAGAGAACCATCCACCCGCCGCCTCCTGCACGCCCCCCAATGGGGATGTGCCCTCAGCCACCGAGGTCCATGCCCTGGACCGGGAATCGAACCCGGGACCCTTCCGTCCACAACTGATGCTCTATCCACTGAGCCACACCGGTTCTGGCTTCATATATATATATTTTAATATTTTTATTTTATTATTGCACAAAAATAGATTAAAATTTTTTTTAAAAAAACACATCACCCACACACTGTTTAACCCAATGAAACGCTGGCATGTCAGAGGCGTTCAGTCAACCCCCCGAGTTTAAAACCCATCACTGCTGTTTGATTGTAGGGTTTTCAAATCATCCCCCAAAAAGCCCCCCCCAAAAAGTATTTATTAAGGCTCCTTCCTGCCCTGGCCGGTGTGGCTCAGTGGGTAGAGCGCCCGGCCTGCGGACGGAAGGGTCCCGGGTTCGATACCCGGTCAAGGGCACAGGCCCCAGTTGTGGGCTCCATCCCCAGTGGGGGGCGTGCAGGAGGCAGCCGGTCCATGATTCTCTCACCTCGTGGATGTTTCTCTCTCTCTCTCTCTCTCCCTTCGTCTCTGAAATCCTATGGAATAAAAGCCTAATATGCTAAGTGTCTGGTCGGCCAGTTGGCCATCCAACCAATCAAAGCATCATATGCTAATGATATGCTAAAGCTGCTCTACCGTTAGCTATGACATGCACTGACCACCAGGGGGCAGACAGTGAGCCGGCCGACCAGTCGCTGTGACGTGCACTGACCACCAGGGGGCAGACAGCCGACCGGCCGACCGGTCGCTATGACGTGCACTGACCACCAGGGGGCAGACAGCCGACCGGCCGACCGGTCGCTATGACGTGCACTGACCACCAGGGGGCAGACAGCCGACCGGCCGACCAGTCGCTATGACGTGCACTGACCACCAGGGGGCAGACAGTCGACTGGTCGACCGGTCGCTATGACGTGCACTGACCACCAGGGGCAGGCAGCCGACCAGCCGACCGGTCGCTATGACGTGCACTGACCACCAGGGGCGGACGCTCCGACCAGCAGGCCAGCTTGCCGCTGGGGTCCGGCCGATGGGGTCTGAGTGAGACGGGCCGGACACGCCCTGGAGCCCCCCTCGGCCCCTCCCCGGCCGGCCCACCTCCCCGTCCCTCCCCGGCCCCGATCCTGCCCCGGGGGGAGCCCTGAGGCCTGGCCTGCGCCCCCTCGCCATCCGGGACCCCTCGGGGGGCGCCAGAGAGCCGGATTGGCCAGACGGGAAGGGACCGAGGGGGGCTCCAGGGCGTGTCTGGCCCGTCTCGCTCAGTCCCCATCGGCCGGACCCCAGCGGCAAGCTGGCCTGCTGGTCGGAGCGTCCGCCCCCTGGTGGTCAGCGCACGTCATAGCGACTGGCCGACCGCTCAACTGTCTGCCCCCTGGTGGTCAGTGCACGTTATAGCGACTGGTCGGCAGTCGGCTGTCTGCCCCCTGGTGGTCAGTGCACGTCATAGCGACCGGTCCGCGGTCGGCTGTCTGCCCCCTGGTGGTCAGTGCACGTCATAGCGACCGGTCGGCCGGTCGGCCGTCTGCCTCCCTGGTGGTCAGTGCACGTTATAGCAACTGGTCGGCCGGTTGACTGTCTGCCCCCTGCTGGTCAGTGCACGTCATAGCGACTGGTTGACTGGTCAACTGGTCAACTGGTCAACTGTCTGCCCCCTGGTGGTCAGTGCACGTCATAGCGACCAGTCGGCCGGTCGGCTGTCTGCCCCCTGGTGGTCAGTGCACGTCATAGCGACCGGTCGGCCGGTCGACGGTCTGCCCCCTGGTGGTCAGTGCACGTCATAGCGACCAGTCGGCCGGTCGACGGTCTGCCCCCTGGTGGTCAGTGCACGTCATAGCGACCGGTCGGCCGGTCGACGGTCTGCCCCCTGGTGGTCAGTGCACGTCATAGCGACCGGTCGGCCAGTCGACTGTCTGCCCCCTGGTGGTCAGTGCATGTCATAGCGACCGGTCGGCCGGTCGGCTGTCTGCCCCCTGGTGGTCAGTGCACGTCATAGCGACCGGTCGGCCGGTCGACGGTCTGCCCCCTGGTGGTCAGTGCACGTCATAGCGACCAGTCGGCCGGTCGACGGTCTGCCCCCTGGTGGTCAGTGCACGTCATAGCGACCGGTCGGCCGGTCCGACGGTCTGCCCCCTGGTGGGACACAGACCCGTCTGAACCCCCCGAAACCGAAAGGCCTTTGATTCTGTGGGATTTTTATTGATTTCGGAGGGGAAGGGAGCAGGAGCGAGCGAGCGAGCGAGAGAGAGAGAGCGAGAGAGAGAGAAGAGAGAGAGAGAGAGAGAGAGAGAGACGCCCACGATGGGAGGGAATTGTGGGTCAGCCGAATCGTGCGCTGGGCCGGGCCGGGGGGTTCAGGGCCTCAGGCGCCGTCTCTCTGTCGTCCGTCCGTCCGTCTGTCCGCCCGCAGCACCCCCAACATCGACCGCCTGGCCCGCGAGGGCGTGATGCTCACCCAGCACCTGGCGGCCCGCCTCCACCTGCACCCCCAGCCGGGCCGCCTTCCTGACCGGCCGCTACCCCGTCCGCTCCGGTGAGTCCGAATCACGGCCTTCTCTCTCTCTCTCCCCCACCCTCTCTCTCTTCTCCTTCCTCCTTTCCTTCTTGTTTTCTTCCTTCGTTCTCTTTCTATCTCTTTCTTTTATTTCTTCTTTCTTTCTATCTCTCTTTCTTCTTCTTTCTTTCCTTTTCTCTCTCTCTCTCTCTCTCCTCTCTCTCTCTCTCTCTCTCTCTCTCTTCTCCTTCCTCCTTTCCTTCTTTGTTTCTTCCTTCTTTCCTTCGTTCTCTTTCTTTCTCTTTCTTTTATTTCTTCTTTCTTTCTATCTCTCTTTCTTCTCTTTCTTTCCTTTTCTCTCTCTCTCTCCCTCTCTCCTCTCTCTCTCTCTCTCTCTCTCTCTCTCTCTCTCTCTCTCTCTTTCTTTCTTTCTTTCTTTCTTTCTTTCTTTCTTTCTTTCTCTCTCTCTCCCTCTCTCTCCTCTCTCCTCTCTCTCTCTTTCTCTCTCTCTCCTCTCTCTCTCTCTCTCTCTCCTCTCTCTCTCTCTTCTTTCTTTCTTTTTTTTCTTTCTTTCTTTCTCTCTCCCTCTCTCTCCTCTCTCTTCTCTCTCTCTCTCTCCTCTCTCCTCTCTCTCTCTTTCTTTCTTTCTTTCTTTCTTTCTTTCTTTCTTTCTTTCTTTCTTTCTTCTTCTTCCTTCCTTCCTTTCTTCCCCCTTCTCTCTCTCTCTCTCTCTCTCTCTCTCTCTCTCTCTCTCCCTTCCTTTCTCCCTCCCTTCCTTCCTTTCTCTTCTTCTTTTCTTTCTTTCTTTCTTTCTTTCTTTCTTTCTTTCTTTCTTTCTTTCTTTCTTTCTTTCTTTCTTTCTTTCTTTCTTTCTTTCTTTCTTTCTTTCTTTCTCTCTCTCTCTCCCCTCTCTCTTTCTCTTTCTTTCTTTCTTTCTTTCTTTCTCCCTTTTTCTTCTTTCTTCAATCTTTCTCTCCCTCCTTCCTTTCCTTCCTCCCTTCCTTCCTCCATTTCTAATTTAAGTGCTCTGGCCGGTGTGGCTCAGTGGATAGAGCCTCGGCCTGCGGACGGAAGGGTCCCGGGTTCGATTCCCGGTCAAGGGCATGGGCCTTGGTGGCTGAGGGCACATCCCCAGTGGGGGGCGTGCAGGAGGCGGCGGATGGATGTGTCTCTCTCATCATCGATGTTTCTGGCTCTCTGTCCCCCTCCCTTCCTCTCTGTAAGAAAACCAATAAAATACATTTTTAAAAATCAATGGGAACATATCCTTGGATGAAAAATTAAAAAAAACAAAAACAAAAAAAAAAACGTGTTTCTATTGATTTCATACAGGCAATGACCTCCAATAGCTCTGGAATTCTGCAACCGTTCAATCAATGCCAGTGGAACTGCTATTTTGTTTATTTGTTTATTATTATTTCTAATTATTATTATTTTTTTAATTTCAGAGAGGAAGGGAGAGGAAGAGGGAGAGAGAAACAACCAAGAAGAGAGAGAATCGTGGATTGGCTGCCTCCTGCACGCCCCCTCCTGGTTGGGGATGGAGCCCGCAACCAGGGCCTGTGCCCCTGACCGGGAATCGAACCCTGACCTCCTGGTTCCTAGGTTGACGGTCAACCACTGAGCCATGCCTGTCCAGATGCTCTTATCTAGTCTTCCTTCCCTCCCTTTCCCATCCTATAGAATAAAAGCCTAATATGCTAAGTGCCTGGTCGACCAGTCGGCTATTCAGCCAATCAAAGCGTAATATGCTAATGATATGCTAAGGCCGCTCAATCACTCGCTGTGACGTGCACTGACCACCAGGGGGCAGATGCTCCGACCAGCAGGCCAGCTTGCTGCTGGGGTCCGGCCGATGGGGACTGAGCGAGACGGGCCGGACACGCCCTGGAGCCCCCCTCGGTCCCTCCCCGGCCGGCCCACCTCCCCGTCCCTCCCCGGCCCCAATCCTGCCCCGGGGGGGCCCCCAGGCCTGGCCTGCGCCCTCTCGCCGTCCGGGACCCATCGGGGGGGGCGTCAGAGAGCCGGTGTCGGCCCCGATCCCCTGCAGGCCGGGCCGGGGGACCCCACGGGGGCACGGATTTGTGCACCGGGGCCTGTAGTATAGATATAGATAGATAGATAGATAGATAGATAGATATAGCAATGGATAGATATACATTAGATATAGATATAGATGATATAAATATAGATATTGATATAGATTATATAAATATAGATATAGATATAGATGTTATAGATAGATGTAGATATAGAATACATAGATATGGATAAGATGTAGATATATATATAGATATAGATATAGATATAGATATAGATTATATAGATATGGATAAGATATAGATATAGATATATAGAGTTATAGATATAGATTATATATAGATAAGATATATATAGATAGATATAGATTATATAGCTATAGGTGTAGATTACATAGATATGAATAAGATATGGATATAGATATAGATATATGGATAAGATGATATAGATATAGATATAGATATATAGATATAGATTATATTGATATGGATAAGATATATATAGAGATTTATTGATATAGATTATATATAGATAAGATATATATAGATAGATATAGATTATATAGCTATAGATGTAGATAACATAGATATGGATAAGATATAGATATAGATATAGATATAGATATAGATATAGATATAGATATGGATAAGATGATATATATTTAGATATAGATATAGATATAGATATGGATAAGATGATATAGATATAGATATAGATATAGATATAGATATAGATATAGATATATGGATAAGATGATATAGATATAGATATAAATATAGATATAGATATAGATATAGATATAAATATAGATATAGATATAGATATAGATATAAATATAGATATAGATATAGATATAGATATATGGATAAGATGATATAGATATAGATATAGATATAGATATAGATTTAGATATAGATATAGATATAGATATAGATATAGATATAGATATAGATGTAGATGTAGATGTAGATGTAGATATAGATATAGATATGGATAAGATGATATAGATATAGATATAGATATAGATATAGATACAGATATAGATATAGATATGGATAAGATGACATAGATATAGATATAGACAAAGATATAGATCCTGCCCTGCACCCTCTCGCCATCCGGAACCCCTCGGGCGACGTCAGAGAGCGGGTGTCACCCCCGATCCCCTGCAGGCCAGGCCGGGGGACCCCCCTCCCCCTCGGGTGCACAAATTTGTGCAACGAGCCTCTCGTTACCCAAACCCAGGTTCCTCTCCCCATGTCCGTGGCCCTCACCTGTCCTCTGCTTCTGTCCCCGCCAGGCATGGCATCAGCCTTCAACCTGAACCGGGACCTGGCCTGGCTGGGCAGCTCCGGAGGGCTGCCCACCAACGAGACCACCTTCGCCAAGCTCCTGAGGGACAGGGGGTACCGCACGGGGCTTGTAGGTACGGACCGGGGGGGGCTCAGACACGGACGCGGGGTCCGAGGGACGGGCCTCCCTCCCGTCCGGTAGGCCGGGCTCCCTCCAGCCGATGGCACCTCCTGGAGAGGAGATGGTGGGGGAAGAATTTAACACACGTGTGAATAGATACATGGATACATGTATGAGTACACACATGGATACATGCACGAGTACATATATGAACACATGTATGAGTACATACATGAGTAGATGTATGAATAAATGTATGAAAAAATATATGAATAGATGTATGAGTACATGTCTGAGCAGATATATGAATGTGTATGAGCAGATATATGAATAGATTTATGAGCACATCTATGAGCAACATGTGAACACATGTATGAATAGATGTATGAATACATGTGTGATACATATATGAGCAGATGTGTAAGTAGATATATGAGTATATGTTTGAATAGATGTGTGAATAGATATATGAATATATTTATGAGTACATATATATGAGTAATAAATGAATACATGGAGAGTAGATATATGAATACACATATGAGTACATATATGAATACATGTATGAGCACATATATGAGTAGATGTATGAATTAATGTATGAATAGATGTATGAGTACATGTCTGAGAGATATATGAATGCGTATGAGCAGATATATGTGTATGAGCAGATATATGAATAGATTTATGAGTACATATATGAGCAATATATGAACACATGTATGAATAGATGTATGAGCAGATATATGAATAGATTTATGAGTACATATATGAGCAATATATGAACACATGTATGAATAGATGTATGAGCACATATATGAGCAACATGTGAACACATGTATGAATAGATGTATGAATACATGTGTGATACATATATGAGCAGATGTGTAAGTAGATATATGAGTATATGTTTGAATAGATGTGTGAATAGATATATGAATATATTTATGAGTACATATATATATGAGTAATAAATGAATACATGTAGAGTAGATAGATGAATACATGTGTGAGTACATATATGAATACATGTGTGAGTACATATATGAGTAGATGTATGAACAAATGTATGAATAGATGTATGAGTACATGTCTGAGAGATATATGAATGCGTATGAGCAGATATATGTGTATGAGCAGATATATGAATAGATTTATGAGTACATATATGAGCAATATATGAACACATGTATGAATAGATGTATGAGCAGATATATGAATAGATTTATGAGCATATATACGAGCAACATGTGAACACATGTATGAATAGATGTATGAATACATGTATGGGTACATATATGAGCAGATGTGTAAGTAGATATATGAGTATATGTTTGAATAGATGTGTGAATAGATATATGAATATATTTATGAGTACATATATATATGAGTAATAAATGAATACATGTAGAGTAGATATATGAATACATGTATGGGTACATACATGAATACATGTATGAGTACATATATGAGTAGATGTATGAATAAATGTATGAATAAATGTATGAATAGATGTATGAGTACATGTCTGAGCAGATATATGAATGCGTATGAGCAGAGATATGAATGTGTATGAGCAGAGATATGAATAGATTTATGAGCACATATATGAGCAATATATGAACACATGTATGAATAGATGTATGAGCAGATATATGAATAGATTTATGAGCACATATATGAGCAACATATGAACACATGTATGAATAGATGTGTGGATACATGTATGAGTACACATATGAGCAGGTGTGTAAGTAGATATATGAGTATATGTTTGAATAGATGTGTGAATAGATATATGAATATATTTATGAGTACATATATATGAGTAATAAATGAATACATGGAGAGTAGATATATGAATACACATATGAGCACATATATGAATACATGTATGAGCACATATATGAGTAGATGTATGAATTAATGTATGAATAGATGTATGAGTACATGTCTGAGAGATATATGAATGCGTATGAGCAGATATATGAATGTGTATGAGCAGATATATGAATAGATTTATGAGTACATATATGAGCAATATATGAACACATGTATGAATAGATGTATGAGCAGATATATGAATAGATTTATGAGCACATATACGAGCAACATTTGAACACATGTATGAATAGATGTGTGAATACATGTATGGGTACATATATGAACAGATGTGTAAGTAGATATATGAGTATATGTTTGAATAGATGTGTGAATAGATATATGAATATATTTATGAGTACATATATATATGAGTAATAAGTGAATACATGTAGAGTAGATATATGAATACATGTATGAGTACATATATGAATAGATGTGTGAGTACATATATGAGCAGTATGTGAATACGTGTATGGATAGATATAGGGATACATGTATGAGTACATACATGAGTAGATGTGTAGGTAGATATGTGAGTAGATATATTATTATATGTCTGAGCAGATATATGAATAGATGTATGAGTACATATAGGAGCAATATGTGAACACATGTATGAATAGATGTGTGAATACATGTGTGATACATATATGAGTAGATGAATGAATAGGTGTGTGAGTAGATATATGAATAGATGAATGAGTAGATGTATGAACAGATATATGACTAGATGTGTGAGTACATATATGAGCAGTATGTGAATACGTGTATGGATAGATATAGGAATACATGGATGAGTACATACATGAGTAGATGTGTAGGTAGATATGTGAGTAGATTATGATTATAATCTACTGAGCAGATATATGAATAGATGTATGAATATATATATGAGTAGATGTATGAGTACATGTCTGAGCAGATATATGAATATGTATGAGCAGATATGTGAATAGATGTGTGAGTACATATATGAGCAGATGTGTAGGTAGATATGTGAGTAGATATGTGAGTAGAAATATGAGTACATGTCTGAGCAGATATATGACTAGATGTGTGAGTACATACATGAGTAGATGTGTAGGTAGATATATGAGTAGATGTATGAATAAATGTATGAGTAGATGTATGAGTACATGACTGTGCAGATATATGAATATGTATGAGCGGATATATGAATAGATTTATGAGCACATATATGAGCAATATGCAAACACATGTACGAATAGATGTGTGAATACATGTGTGAGTACATATATGAACAGATGTGTAAGTAGATATATGAGTAGATGTATGAGTAGATATATGACTAGATGTGTGAGTACATACATGAGCAGTATGTGAATACATGTATGGATAGATGTAGGAATACATGTATGAGTACATACATGAGTAGATGTGTAGGTAGATATATGAGTAGATATATAAATAGATGTATGAATAAATGTATGAATAGATATATGAGTACATGTCTGAGCAGACATATGAATAGATGTATGTGTACATATATGAGCAGTATGTGAATACGTGTATGGATAGATATATGAATACATGTGTGAGTAGATGTATGAGTAGATGTGTAGGTAGATATATGAGTAGATGTATGAATAGATGTGTGAGTAGATATATGAATACATGCCTGAGCAGATATATGAATAGATGTAAGGGCACATATATGAGTAGTATGTGAATATGTGTATGGATAGATATATGAGAACATGTCTGAGCAGATATATGAATAGATGGATGTGAGTAGATGGATGAATAAATGTATGAATAGATATATAAGTAGATATATGAGTACATGTCTGCACAGATATATGAATATGTATGAGCGGATATATGAATAGATTTATAAGCACATAGATGAGCAATATGCGAACACATGTATGAATAGATGTGTGAATACATGTGTGAGTACATATATGAACAGATGTGTAAGTAGATATATGAGTAGATGTATGAATAGATGTGTGAGTAGATATATGAGTAGATGTGTGAGTAGAAATATGAGTACATGTCTGAGCAGATATACGAATAGTTGTGTGAGTACATATATGAGTAGCATGTGAACACATGTATGGATAGATATATGAGTAGATGTGTGAGTAGGTATATGAGCAGATGTGCTAATAGATGTGTGAATAGATATATGAATAGATTTATGAGTACATATATATGAGTAATAAATGAATACATGTAGAGTAGATATATGAATACATGTATGAGTACATATATGAATAGATGTGTGAGTACATGTATGAGTAGATGTATGAATAGATGTGTGAACAGATATATGAGTACATGTCTGAGCAGATATATGACTAGATGTGTGAGTACATACATGAGTAGATGTGTAGGTAGATATATAAATAAATGTATGAATAAATGTATGAATAGATATATGAGTAGATATATGAGAACATGTCTGAGCAGATATATGAATAGATGTATGAGTACACATATGCTAATTCACGGAGCCACACAGGCTAGGGCCACCACCTATATTTTATGTTTAAATTAAATTAAATTAAATTAGTTTAATTTAATTTAATTTAATTTAATTTAATTTAATTTTAATATTTTACTGGAAGGGAGAGTGAGAGTGAGACAGAAACACCCAGGAGGAGAGAAAAACATCCATCAGCTACCTCCTGCACGCCCCCCACTGGGGATGTGCCCGCCACTGAGGCCCATGCCCTTGACCGGGAATCGAACCTGGGACTTTTCAGTCTGTAGGTTGACACACTATCCACTGAGCCACAACACCTATGGGTTTTAAAAAAGTTTTTAAAGATAATTTTATTTCAGAGAGAAAGAGAGAGAGACACATCCATGAGGAGAGAGAATCATCCACCGGCTGCCTCCTGCACGCCCCCCACTGGGGATGTGCCCTCAGCCACCGAGGTCCATGCCCTTGACCCAGGAATCGAACCCGGGACCCTTCAGTCTGCAGGCCGATGCTCTATCCACTGAGCCAAACAAGTTAGGTCTCAATCTTTTCTTTTTTTTAAAAAAAAAATATATATATTGTATTGATTTTTACAGAGAGGAAGGGGGAGAGGAATAGAGTTAGAAACATCGATGAGAGAGAAACATCCATCGGCTGCCTCCTGCACGCCCCCTACTGGGGATGTGCCCTCAGCCACCAAGGTCCATGCCCTTGACTGGGAATCGAACCCGGGACCCCTCAATCCGCGGTCCGACGACGCGCTACCCACTGAGCCGCCCCAGCCCGGCCCTCACATACCTCCTCTCCTCCCTCCCTCCCTTCCTCTCCTTCCTGTTTCCCTGCAGGAAAGTGGCACCTGGGCCTCAGCTGCGCCTCCCGGGGGGACCACTGCCACCACCCCCTGCACCACGGGTTCGAATTTTTCTACGGCCTCCCCTTCGGCCTCCTGGGCGACTGCTCGGCGTCCTGGGGGTCGCCCCCCGAGCTGCACCGCCGCCTGCGTGGGGCGCTGGCCGCGTCCACGGCGGCCCTGGCCCTGGTGCCCGTGCTCCTGCTGGTGCCCGCCTGCGCCCGCTGGTTCGTGGTGCCCTGGGGGCTGGTGGTGGGCGCCGCCCTGCTGGCCGCCCTCTTCTTCGCCGGCTGGTTCTGCAGCTACGGCTTCGTCCGGCGCTGGAACTGCGTGCTCGCGAGGGACCACGACCTGGTGCAGCAGCCGCTGAGGGAGGGCCAGGCGTCCGGGCTGCTGCTGCGAGAGGCTATTGGCTTCATCCGCAGGTGAGGAGGGGGGGCGGATATGACTGTGGGATTTGTGATGTTTTTCGTAATTCTTCATTTGCATGCTCGCTCCTGATTGGCTGGCGGGCGTGGCGGAGGGATGGTCGATTTGCATGTTTCTTTTTGATGAATATCGACTAAAGGCCTGGTGGACTGGGATTCCTGCCAGAATGGGGCTCCCTGCGACCTCAGAGAAACTGTCTTAATTGCGTTCATTTGCATACTTGCTCCTGATTGGCTGGCGAGAGTACAGGAGGGATGGTCGATTTGCATACTTGCTACGGATTGGCTGGTGGGCGTGGCGGAGAGACGGTCGATTTGCATGTTTCTCTTTGATGAATGTAGACTAGAGGCCTGATGCATTGGGATTCCTGCAAGAATGGGGCTCTGTGCAGCCTCAGAGAAACTGCCTTAGTTGAGTTCATTTGCATGCTCGCTCCTGATTGGCTGGCGGGTGTGGCGGAGGGACGGTCAATTTGCATGTTTCTCTTTGATGAATATCGACTAAAGGCCTGGTGCACTGGGATTCCTGCCAGAATGGGGCTCCCTGCAGCCTCAGCAAAGCCGTCTTTGCTGGGTTCATTTGCATACTTGCTACTAATTGGCTGGTGGGCGTGGCGGAGGGACGGTCCATTTGCATGTTTCTTTTTGATGAATGTAGACTAGAGGCCTGGTGCACTGGGATTCCTGCCAGAATGGAGCTACCTGCAGCCTCAGCAAAGCCGTCTTTGTTGGGTTCATTTGCATACTTGCTCATGATTCGCTGGTGGACGTGGCGGAGGGATGGTCGATTTGCATGTTTCTCTTTGATGAATGTAGACTAGAGGCCTGATGCATTGGGATTCCTGCAAAAATGGGGCTCCATGCGGCCTCAGAGAAACTGCCTTGAGTTCATTTGCATACTTGCTCCTGATTGGCTGGTGGGCGTGGCAGAGGGATGGTTGATTTGCATGTTTCTCTTTGATGAATGTAGACTAGAGGCCTGATGCATGAAGATTTCTGCCAGAATGGGCTTCTTGCAGCCTCAGCAAAGGCGTCTGTATTGGGTTCATTTGCATACTTGCTCCTGATTGGCTGGCGGGCGTGGCGGAGGGACGGTCCATTTGCAAATTTCTCTTTTATGAGTGTAGACTAGAGGCCCAGTGCTTGGGAATTCCTGCCAGAATGGGGCTCCCTGCAGCCTCAGCAAAGCCGTCTTTGCTGGGTTCATTTGCATACTTGCTACTGATTGGCTGGCGGGTGTGGTGGAGGGATGGTTGATTTGCATGTTTCTTTTAGGAGTGTAGACTAGAGGCCTGGTGCATTGGGATTCCTGCAAGAATGGGGCTCCCTGCGACCTCAGAGAAACTGCCTTAGTTGAGTTCATTTGCATACCTGCTCCTGATTGGCTGGCGGGCGTGGCGGAAGGATGGTCTATTTGCATGTTTCTCTTTGATGAGTGTCGACTAGAGGCCTGGTGCACTGGGATTCCTGCCAGAATGGGGCTCCCTGCAGCCTCAGCAAAGCCGTCTTTGCTGGGTTCATTTGCATGCTCACTCCTGATTGGCTGGTGGGCGTGGCGGATGGACGGTCTATTTGCATGTTTCTCTTTGATGAATGTAGTCTAGAGGCCTGATGCACTGGGATTCCTGCAAGAATGGGGCTCCCTGCGACCTCAGAGAAACTGTCTTAGTTGCGTTCATTTGCATACTTGCTCCTGATTGGCTGGCGGGCGTGGCGGAAGGATGGTCTATTTGCATGTTTCTCTTTGATGAGTGTCGACTAGAGGCCTGGTGCACTGGGATTCCTGCCAGAATGGGGCTCCCTGCAGCCTCAGCAAAGCCGTCTTTGCTGGGTTCATTTGCATGCTCGCTCCTGATTGGCTGGTGGGCGTCGCGGAGGGACTGTCCATTTACATATGTCTCTTTTACAAGTGTAGACTAGAGGCCCAGTCCTTGGGAATTCCTGCGAGAATGGGGCTTCCCGCAGCCTCAGCAAAGTCATTGTCATTGGGTTCATTTGCATACTTGCTACTGATTGGCTGGTGGGCGTTGTGGAGGGACAGTCAATTTACATAGTGTAGACTAGAGGCCTGATGCACGGGGATTCCTGTAGCCCCATTGGAGCCATCTTTGCTGGGTTCATTTGCATACTTGCTACTGATTGGCTGGCGGGCGTGGCGGAGGGATGGTCGATTTGCATGTTTCTCTTTGATGAATGTAGACTAGAGCCCTGATGCATTGGGATTCCTGCAAGAATGGGGCTCCCTGCGGCCTCAGAGAAACTGTCTTAGTTGCGTTCATTTGCATACTTGCTCCTGATTGGCTGATGGGCATGGCAGAAGGACGGTTGATTTGCATGCTTCTCTTTTACAAGTGTAGACTAGAGGCCTGATGCATGAAGATTTCTGCCAGAATGGGCTTCCTGCAGCCTGAGCAATGGCGTCTGTATTGGGTTCATTTGCATACTCACTCATGATTGGCTGGCGGGCGTTGCAGAGGGACGGTCTATTTGCATGTTTCTCTTTGATGAATGTACACTAGAGGCCTGATGCATTGGGATTCCTGCAAGAATGGGGCTCCCTGCGACCTCAGCAAAGTCATCTTCATTGGGTTCATTTGCATACTTGCTCATGATTGGCTGGTGGGCGTGGTGGAGGGATGGTTGATTTGCATGTTTCTTTTTGATGAATGTAGACTAGAGGCCTGGTGCATTAGGATTCCTGCAAAAGTGGGGCTCCGTGCGGCCTCAGAGAAACTGCCTTAGTTGAGTTCATTTGCATACTTGCTCCTGATTGGCTGGTGGGTGTGGCGGAGATATGGTCCATTTGCATGTTTCTTTTTGATAAATGTAGACTAGAGGCCTGGTGCATTGGGATTCCTGCAAGAATGGGGCTCCCTGCGACCTCAGAGAAACTGCCTTAGTTGAGTTCATTTGCATACCTGCTCCTGATTGGCTGGTGGGCGTGGCGGAGGGATGGTCAATTTGCATGTTTCTCTTTGATGAATATCGACTAAAGGCCTGGTGCACTGAGATTCCTGCCAGAATGGGGCTCCCTGCAGCCTCAGCAAAGCCGTCTTTGTTGGGTTCATTTGCATACTTGCTACTGATTGGCTGGTGGGTGTGGCGGAGGGACGGTCCATTTGCATATTTCATCTTATGAGTGTCGACTAGAAGCCTGGTGCACTGGGATTCCTGCCAGAATGGGGCTCCCTGCAGCCTCAGCAAAGCCGTCTTTACTGGGTTCATTTGCATGCTTGCTACTGATTGGTTGGTGGGCGTGGCGGAGGGACGGTCAATTTGCATGTTTCTCTTTGATGAATGTAGACTAGAGGCCTGGTGCATTGGGATTCCTGCAAAAATGGGGCTCCGTGCGGCCTCAGAGAAACTGCCTTAGTTGAGTTCATTTGCATACTTGCTCCTGATTGGTTGGCAGGTGTGGCAGAGGGATGGTCTATTTGCATGTTTCTTTTTTATGAATATCGACTAAAGGCCTGGTGCACTGGGATTCCTGCCAGAATGGGGCTCCCTGCAGCCTCAGCAAAGCCGTCTTTGTTGGGTTCATTTGCATACTTGCTACGGATTGGCTGGTGGGCGTGGCGGAGAGACGGTCGATTTGCATGTTTCTCTTTGATGAATGTAGACTAGAGGCCTGGTGCATTGGGATTCCTGCAAGAATGGGGCTCCCTGCGACCTCAGAGAAACTGTCTTAGTTGAGTTCATTTGCATACTTGCTCCTGATTGGCTGGCGGATGTGGTGGAGGGATGGTTGATTTGCATGTTTCTTTTAGGAGTGTAGACTAGAGGCCTGATGCATTAAGATTTCTGCAAGAATGGGCTCCCTGCAGCCTCAGCAAAGCCGTCTTTGCTGGGTTCATTTATATACTCGGTCCTGATTGGATGGTGGCGTGGCGGAGAGACGGTCAATTTGCATATTTCTCTATTACAAGTGTAGACTAGAGGCCCGGCACACAAAGTTTTTTGCCAGAATGGGGCTTCCCATGGACTCAGCAAGGGCACCTTTGTTGGGTTCATTTGCATGCATGCTCCTGATTGGCTGGACGGTGTCGCGGAGGGACGGTCTATTTGCATGTTTCTCTTTTAAAGGAGAATAGACTAGAGGCCTGGTGCATGAAATTCATGCAATAGGGCAGGGGTGTGTGTCCCTCAGCCCAGCCTTCACTGTCTCCAATCTGGGACCCCTTGAGGGATGTCCGACGGCCCGTTTAGGCCCGATGCTGGCTGGTATTCTCTATATCGCCTCTCGCTGGAGAGGAAAACCGAGTCCAACCTCTGACCCCCTAGGAACGCGGGGGGCCCGTTCCTCCTGCTGGTGTCGCTCCTGCACGTCCACACGCCGCTGGTCACCAGGGAGAAGTTCGTGGGGCGCAGCAAGCATGGTCGCTACGGCGACAACGTGGAGGAGATGGATTGGATGGTGGGTAAGTTGCTCGGACACGAAGGAGCTACGATCTCCACGTTGACTTAGGACAATGTGTGTTAATAAACAGCAAGGGGTCCTGAGTCAAGGGGTCGTCTTTAGCTCCTTCGTGCTATTTATTTATTATATTTCCTCCTGGAGGCCCAGTGCATGGATTCATGCACCCATGTGAGAGGGTCCCTCGGCCTGGGCTGTGGGAATCGGGCTGAGACTGGCTCTCTGACATCCCCCGAGGGGTCCCAGATTGCGAGAGAGTGCAATCTATAATCTGTAATCTATTAAAATATATAGAGTACCCTGTTTCCCGGAAAATAAGACAGTGTCTTATATAGTAATGTTTGCTCCCAAAGAGGCGCTAGGTCTTATGTTCAGGGGAATGTCTTATTTTTCCACGAAGAAGGATATGGTGCACATTGATCGTTAAATGAACAGAAAGGAAATTGATTCCCTGTAGACGGTACGGCAGGACGTACCGGACAAACTGTGAATCCTACAGGATTGAGAATTGACTCATTGATTCCATGACCATCGTGTCATCATCCTCTTCTGGAACCTCATCCTCACCATCCCATGCCTGGATTTCCTGGCGAATGTCTTGTGACTCAGTTTCTCCCAGAATCCGTGGACCCAGTCTCTCATGGTTAGCCTAGCGGGGGGGAGGGGGGCCTTATTTTCAGGGGGGACGCCTTCTATGTCACTCAGAAGGAAACCTGTACGTAGGTCTTATTTTCGGAGGATGTCTGATTTTCGGGGAAACATGGTATATGAGAGGCCCGGGGTATAAAATTCATGTATGGAAGGAGGTCCCTCAGCCCGGCCTGAATCCTCCCCAACCTGACAAATGCTTCTGTACAAAACCCTACCCTTTGAAGTGTATCATCTCCACCTCGACGTAGGACAAATGGTGTTAATAAACAGCAAGGGGTCCTGGGACAAGGGGTAGTCTGTAGCCACGTTGCTTTCCGACAATTTGTGTTAATAAACAGCAAGGGGTCCTGGGACAAGGGGTAGTCTGTGGCCACCTTGCTTTCAGACAATTTGTGTTAATAAACAGCAAGGGGTCCTGGGACAAGGGTAGTCTGTAGCCACCTTGCCTTTGGACAAATTGTGTTAATAAACAGCAAGGGGTCCTGAGCCAAGGGGTAGTATTTGGCCACCTTGCTTTCCGACAATTTGTGTTAATAAACAGCAAGGGGTCCTGGGACAAGGGGTAGTCTGTAGCCACCTTGCCTTTGGACAAATTATGTTAATAAACAGCAAGGGGTCCTGAGACAAGGGGTAGTCTGTAGCCACCTTGCTTTCCGACAATTTGTGTTAATAAACAGTCAGGGGTCCTGAGACAAGGGGTAGTCTGTAGCCACCTCGCTTTCAAACAATTTGTGTTAATAAACAGCAAGGGGTCCTGAGACAAGGGGTAGTCTGTAGCCACCTTGCTTTCTGACAATTTGTGTTAATAAACAGCAAGGGGTCCTGAGACAAGGGTAGTCTGTAGCCACCTTGCTTTCCGACAATTTGTGTTAATAAACAGCAAGGGGTCCTGGGACAAGGGGTAGTCTGTGGCCACCTTGCTTTCCGACAATTTGTGTTAATAAACAGCAAGGGGTCCTGAGACAAGGGTAGTCTGTAGCCACCTTGCTTTCCGACAATTTGTGTTAATAAACAGCAAGGGGTCCTGGGACAAGGGGTAGTCTGTAGCCACCTTGCTTTCCGACAATTTGTGTTAATAAACAGTCAGGGGTCCTGAGACAAGGGTAGTCTGTAGCCACCTTGCTTTCCGACAATTTGTGTTAATAAACAGCAAGGGGTCCTGAGACAAGGGGTAGTCTGTGGCCACCTTGCTTTCTGACAATTTGTGTTAATAAACAGCAAGGGGTCCTGGGACAAGGGTAGTATTTAGCCACCTCGCTTTCCGACAATTTGTGTTAATAAACAACAAGGGGTCCTGGGACAAGGGGTAGTCTGTAGCCACCTTGCTTTCCGACAATTTGTGTTAATAAACAGCAAGGGGTCCTGAGACAAGGGGTAGTCTGTAGCCACCTTGCTTTCCGACAATTTGTGTTAATAAACAGCAAGGGGTCCTGGGACAAGGGATAGTCTGTGGCCACCTTGCTTTCCGACAATTTGTGTTAATAAACAGCAAGGGGTCCTGAGACAAGGGGTAGTCTGTAGCCACCTCGCTTTCAATTTGTGTTAATAAACAGCAAGGGGTCCTGAGCCAAGGGGTAGTCTGTGGCCACCTTGCTTTCCGACAATTTGTGTTAATAAACAGCAAGGGGTCCTGAGACAAGGTGTAGTCTGTAGCCACCTTGCTTTCCGACAATTTGTGTTAATAAACAGCAAGGGGTCCTGAGACAAGGTGTAGTCTGTAGCCACCTTGCTTTCTGACAATTTGTGTTAATAAACAGCAAGGGGTCCTGAGACAAGGGGTAGTCTGTAGCCACCTTGCTTTCCAACAATTTGTGTTAATAAACAGCAAGGGGTCCTGAGACAAGGGGTAGTCTGTGGCCACCTTGCTTTCTGACAATTTGTGTTAATAAACAGCAAGGGGCCCTGAGACAAGGGGTAGTCTGTGGCCACCTTGCTTTCCGACAATTTGTGTTAATAAACAGCAAGGGGTCCTGGGACAAGGGGTAGTCTGTGGCCACCTCGCTTTCCGACAATTTGTGTTAATAAACAGCAAGGGGCCCTGAGACAAGGGGTAGTCTGTAGCCACCTTGCTTTCCGACAATTTGTGTTAATAAACAGCAAGGGGTCCTGAGACAAGGGGTAGTCTGTAGCCACCTCGCTTTCCGACAATTTGTGTTAATAAACAGCAAGGGGTCCTGGGACAAGGGGTAGTCTGTGGCCACCTTGCTTTCTGACAATTTGTGTTAATAAACAGCAAGGGGTCCTGGGACAAGGGGTAGTCTGTAGCCACCTTGCTTTCCGACAATTTGTGTTAATAAACAGCAAGGGGTCCTGAGACAAGGGGTAGTACTTAGCCACCTCGCCTTTGGACAAATTGTGTTAATAAACAGCAAGGGGTCCTGGGACAAGGGGTAGTCTGTGGCCACCTTGCTTTCTGACAATTTGTGTTAATAAACAGCAAGGGGTCCTGGGACAAGGGGTAGTCTGTAGCCACCTTGCTTTCCGACAATTTGTGTTAATAAACAGCAAGGGGTCCTGGGACAAGGGGTAGTCTGTAGCCACCTTGCTTTCCGACAATTTGTGTTAATAAACAGCAAGGGGTCCTGGGACAAGGGATAGTCTGTGGCCACCTTGCTTTCCGACAATTTGTGTTAATAAACAGCAAGGGGTCCTGAGACAAGGGGTAGTCTGTAGCCACCTTGCTTTCTGACAATTTGTGTTAATAAACAGCAAGGGGTCCTGAGACAAGGGGTAGTCTGTAGCCACCTTGCTTTCCGACAATTTGTGTTAATAAACAGCAAGGGGTCCTGGGACAAGGTGTAGTCTGTAGCCACCTTGCTTTCTGACAATTTGTGTTAATAAACAGCAAGGGGTCCTGAGACAAGGGGTAGTCTGTAGCCACCTTGCTTTCCAACAATTTGTGTTAATAAACAGCAAGGGGTCCTGAGACAAGGGGTAGTCTGTGGCCACCTTGCTTTCTGACAATTTGTGTTAATAAACAGCAAGGGGTCCTGGGACAAGGGGTAGTCTGTAGCCACCTTGCTTTCTGACAATTTGTGTTAATAAACAGCAAGGGGTCCTGGGACAAGGGTAGTATTTAGCCACCTTGCTTTCCGACAATTTGTGTTAATAAACAGCAAGGGGTCCTGAGTCTAGGGGTAGTATTTAGCCACCTTGCTTTCCGACAATTTGTGTTAATAAACAGCAAGGGGTCCTGAGTCTAGGGGTAGTCTGTAGCCACCTTGCTTTCCGACAATTTGGGTTAATAAACAGCAAGGGGCCCTGAGCCAAGGGGTAGTCTGTAGCCACCTCGCTTTCCGACAATTTGTGTTAATAAACAGCAAGGGGTCCTGGGACAAGGGGTTAGTCTTTAGCTCTTTCAGCTGAAGCTCCTCGGACCCCCCCCCCCAACGCCTTTCAAAATTATCTTTCATCTCTGGACTCTTGAACGGTGATGGGTTCCTGACGGTCACACCTGTCCCCAGGTAAGATCCTGGAGGTGCTGGACAAGGAGTGCCTGGCCAACCACACGCTGGTATATTTCACCTCGGACCACGGGGCCAGCCTGGAGGCTGAGGCCAGCGGGGAGCGCCTGGGCGGCTGGAACGGGGTCTACAAAGGTGAGGCCCAGGGGCTTGCTCACGCCTCGATGGATGGGCACATGGTGTTTGGAAATTTTGATGAGTCGGACTGTCTGATATTTATTTATTTATTATTATTATTATTTACTGTCATTGGATTTTATTTTATTTTATTTTTATTTTAAAAAATATATTTTATTGATTTTTTTTTTTTTACAGCAAAGAAGAGAGAGGGATAGAGAGTCAGAAACATCCATCTGCTGCCTCCTGCATGCCCCTTACTGGGGATGTGCCTGCAAATAAGGTTCATGCCCTTGACCGGGAATCGAACCCGGGACCCTACAGCCTGCAGACCGATGCTCTATGCACTGAGTCAAACTGGTTTTGGCCTTATTATTTATTATTATTAATTATTTACTGTCATTGAATTTTATTTTATTTTTAAAATCTTTATTGTTTTTGCCCTCGCTGGCTTGGCTCAGTGGATAGGGTGTCAGCCTGCGGACTGAAGGGTCCCGGGTTCGATTCCTGGTCAAGGGTCCCGGGTTCGATTCCTGGGTTGTGGGCTCTATCCCCAGTAGGGGGCGTGTAGGAGGCAGCCCATCCATGATTCTCTCTCATCAGCTAACGAGGCAGGTTTCTCACCCTCACATGCTGACATCTGGGGCTGGTGACGCTGAGATGGGGGAGGCCTGTGCCCTGGGGGGTTGGGGGGCAGCCTCTCTGGCCTCCACCCACCAGGTCCTGGGAGCTCATTGGCCCCGATTTGAAAAACCAAAACTGTCTTCGGACATTGGCAGGTAAGCCCTGCAGAATAAAGTCGTGATGGTTGTCAATCACTAGATAGATGATAGATAGATAGATAGATAGATAGATAGATAGATAGATAGATACAAATAGATAGATAGATAGATAGATATATGGTAGATAGATAGAGATAAATAGATATAAATAGATAGATAAATAGATGATAGATAATAGATAGATATACATAGATTATTGATAGATAGATAGATAGATAGATAGATAGATAGATAAATATACAGAGATAGATACATACTCAGATATAGATAGATACACAGAGAGGTAGACAAGATAGATGATAGATGATGATAGATGATAGATAGATATAGATAGATGGTAGGTAGATAGATAGAGATAAATAGATATAAATAGATAGATAGATGATAGATAATAGATGGATATACATAGATGATAGATAGATAGCTATTGATAGATAAATAGATAGATATAGATAGATAGATGATAGACAAATGACAGATGATGGATGGATGGATAGATGAAAGATACATACATAGATACATAGATAATAGATGATAGATTGATACAAAGATATATGATACATAGACAGACAGATATATACATAGATAGATGATAGATATACACACACACATACATAGATGATAGATACATACATGATATATAGATACATAGATGATAGATTAATACAAATTCAGATGGTAGATAGATACAAAGACAGAGAGACAGATGGTAGATTGAGACATAGATAAATAAATACACACATACATACATATATAGATAGATGATAGATAGAGACAGATGATACATAGAAAGATAGATAGACAGATGATAGAATTATATATAGATAGATGATAAATGCATACATATACATATACATAGATGGATACATACATACATAGATATATAGATAATAGATAATAGGTTAACACAAATTTAGATGATAGATACAAAGACAGATAGATAGACAGATGATAGATTGATACATAGACAGAGACAGATGATAGATTTATACATAGATAGATAATAGGTATATACATACATACACACACATACCTAGGTGATAGATACATAGATACATAGATAATAGATGATAGATTAATACAAAGATAGATGATAGACACAAAGACACACAGATAGACAGATGATAGATTGATACATAGACATACACACATACATACATAGATGATAGATAAATACATAGATAGATAGACAATACAGAGACAGATAGATGATAGATAGAAAGAGATAGATAGGTGATAGATAGATATAGATAGATGATAGATAGATACATAGATACATAGATACATAGATAATAGATGATAGATTAATACAAAGATAGATGATAGACACAAAGACACACAGATAGACAGATGATAGATTGATACATAGACATACACACATACATACATAGATGATAGATAAATACATCGATAGATAGACGATACAGAGACAGATAGATGATAGATAGATATAGATAGATGATAGATAGATAGATGATAGATAGATAGATAGATAGATAGATAGATAGATAGCTAGCTATTGATCAAGCTAAGAACCAAGGCTTATGCTCTGATTGGGAATCCAACCTCTGACCTCCTGGTTCATGGTTCAACGCTCAACCTTGTCTCTCACCCTCACTGAGGCCAGCACGCCACCACCCACATAACGTCAGTCCCGGTTTCATGTCCGCCATGACAGTTGAATCTTCATCTTCTCTCCTCCCCCCCGCCCCCTCACCCTTGCTTATAGGAGGAAAAGGGATGGGCGGATGGGAAGGGGGCATCCGAGTCCCCGGAATATTCCGGTGGCCGGCCGTGCTGGAGCCCGGGAAGGTCATCGATGAGCCCACCAGCCTCATGGATATTTACCCAACGCTGTCTTACGTCGCTGGAGGAATTCTGCCCGTGGATAGGTAAGAAGTCACACGGCCTTCTCCAAATCTGAGAGAGAGAGAGAGAGAGAGAGAGAGAGAGAGAGAGAGAGAGAGAGAGAGAGAGAGAGAGCTGGTGGTTTCACTTATTGATGCATTCATCCATTAATTTTTTTAAAAAAAATATGAAGCTTAAACTTCCTCTTCCTCCTCATCTCCTCCTTTTTCTTCCTCTTTCTCAGTGTCTTCCTCCTTCCCTTCCTCTCCCTCCATCATCACCTCTTCTTCTACCTCCTCCATCTCCTCCAACTCCTCCTTCTCCTTCTCCACCTTCTTCTCTCTCCTCCGTCTCCATCTCTTCCTCCTCCTCCATCTCCTACTCCTCCTTCCTCTCTCTCCTCTCCTTCATCTTCTCCTCCCATCTCTTCCTCATCCTCTTCCAATTCCTCCTCTGTCTCCTCCTCCTCCTCCTCCTCCTCCTCCTCTTCCATGTCCTCCTTCTCCTTCTCCTTCGCTTTCCTCCTCCTTCATCTCTTTCTCCTTCTCCATCTCCTCCTCCATCTCCTCCTTCTCCTTCTTCTCTCTCCTCCTGCTCCTCTATCTACTCCTCCTCCATCTCCTCCAACTCTTCCTTCTCCTCCTCCTCCTCCTCCTCCTTCTCTCTCTCCTCCTCCATCTCTTCCTCCTTCTCCATCTCCTCCAACTCCTCCTTCTCCTTCTCCCACTTCCTCACCCTCCTCCTCCTTCATCTCCTCCTCCATGTCTTCCTCCTCCATCTCCTCCAACTCCTCCTCCTTCTCTTTCCTCCTCCTTCATCTCTTCCTCCTCCTCTCTTTCTCCTCCTTCTTCTCTCTCCTCCATCTCTTCCTCATCCTCTTCCAATTCCTCCTCTATCTCTTCCTCCTCCTCCTCCTCCTCCTCCTCCTCCTCTTCCTCCTCCATGTCCTCCTTTTCCTTCTTATCTCTCCTCCTCCTCCTTCTCCTTCTCCTTCTCCTTCTCCTCCTTCTTCTCTCCTCCTCCTTCATCCCTTTCTCCCCCTCCATGTCCTCCTTCTCCTTCTTATCTCTCCTCCTCCTCCATCTCTTCCTCCTCCATCTCCTCCAACTCTCCCTTCTCCTTCTCCTCCTCCTTCTCTCTCTCCTCCTCCATCTCTTCCTCCTTCTCCATCTCCTCCAACTCCTCCTTCTCCTGCTTCTCTTTCCTCTCTCTCCACATCCTTCATCACCTCCTCCATCTCTTCTTCCTCCTCCAACTCCTCCTTATCCTTCTTCTCTCTCCTCCTCCTCCATCTCTTCCTCCTCCATCTCCTCCAACTCCTCCTCCTTCTCTTTCCTCCTCCTTCATCTCTTCCTCCTCCTCTCTTTCTCCTCCTTCTTCTCTCTCCTCCATCTCCATCTCTTCCTCATCCTCTTCCAATTCCTCCTCTATCTCTTCCTCCTCCTCCTCCTCCTCCATGTCCTCCTTTTCCTTCTTATCTCTCCTCCTCCTCCTTCTCCTTCTCCTTCTCCTTCTCCTTCTCCTTCTCCTCCTTCTTCTCTCCTCCTCCTTCATCCCTTTCTCCCCCTCCATGTCCTCCTTCTCCTTCTTATCTCTCCTCCTCCTCCATCTCTTCCTCCTCCATCTCCTCCAACTCTCCCTTCTCCTTCTCCTCCTCCTTCTCTCTCTCCTCCTCCATCTCTTCCTCCTTCTCCATCTCCTCCTTCTCCTTCTTATCTCTCCTCCTTCCTCTCTCTCCTCCTCCTTCATCTCCTCCTCCATCTCTTCCTCCTCCATCTCCTCCAACTCTCCCTTCTCCTTCTCCTCCTCCTTCTCTCTCTCCTCCTCCATCTCTTCCTCCTTCTCCATCGCCTCCAACTCCTCCTTCCCTTTCTCTCCCTTCCTCTCTCTCCTCCTCCTTCATCTCCTCCTCCATCTCTTCCTCCTCCATCTCCTCCTTCTTCTCCTTCTTCTCTCTCCTCTTCCTCCATCTCTTCCTCCTCCTCCTTCTTCTTCTCATTCTCCTCCCTCTTTCCTCTTCCTCCCCCCCCCAACCTCTTCTTCCTCTCTGGCCTTCCGTTATAAGACAGGGGGCTAACCCCCGCCTCCCTCTCCCTCCTCCCTCCTCAGAGTGATCGACGGCCAGAACCTGATGCCGCTTCTGGAAGGCCGGGCTCGCCACTCCAACCACGAATTCCTGTTCCATTACTGCGGTGTGTACCTGCACGCCGTCCGCTGGCATCAGAAAGACTGTGAGTACTGAGGTGGGGAGACAGGTGGACCTGAGTCCTCTATAGAACCCTTTATCTGCCGGGACCGGTGTGGCTCAGTGGGTAGAGCGTCGGCCTGCGGACGGAAGGGTCCCGGGTTCGATTCCCGGTCAAGGGCATGGACCTTGGTGGCTGAGGGCACATCCCCAGTAGGGGGGTGTGCAAGAGGCAGCTAGCTGATCGATGACTCTCTCTCTCTCATCGATGTTTCTAAGTCTCTGTCTCTCTCTCTTCCTCTCTGTACAAAATCAATAAAATATATTTTAAAAAAATAGAATCCTTTATTGTTTTAATCTTTTTATTATAATTATTAAAGATTTCATTGATTTTGTACAGAGAGGAAGGGACAGAGATAGAGAGCTAGAAACATCGATGAGAGAGAGAGAGAGAGTCATTGATCAGCTGCCTCCTGCACACCCCCTACTGGGGATGTGCCCGCAACCAAGGTCCATGCCCTTGACCGGGAATCGAACCCGGGACCCTTCAGTCCGCAGACCGACGCTCTATCCACTGAGCCAAACTGGTTTCGGCAATCTATTTTTAAAAATATATACATTTTATTGATTTTTTACAGAGAGGAAAGGAGAGAGATAGAGAGCTAGAAACATCGATGAGAGAGAGAGAGTCATTGATCAGCTGCCTCCTGCACACCCCCTACCGGGGATGTGCCCGCAACCCAGGTCCATGCCCTTGACCGGAATCGAACCCGGGACCCTTCAGGCACCAGGCGGACGCTCTATTCATTGAGCCAAACCGGTTTCAGCTAATTTTTTTTTTTTAATTGTTTAAGGTATTCTATATGTGTCCTTATTCCCCTATAACCCCTCAGCCCCCCTCACTCATGACCTCACTCCCCTGTTGTCTGTGTCCATTGATTAGACGTATATGCATGCACACAAGTCCTTTGGTTGATCTCTTCCCCTTACCCCCACCCAGCATCCAGCAGGGCCATCGTTTGAGATTAAAAGGAGCCGAAACCGGTTTGGCTCAGTGGATAGAGCATCGTCTTGGGGACTGAAGGGTCCCGGGTTCGATTCCGGTCAGGGGCATGGACCTTGGTGGCGGGCACATCCCCAACGGGAGGTGTGTAGGAGGCAGCTGATCGATATTTCTCGCTCTCTCTATCCCTCTCCCTTCCTCTCTGTAAAAAAAAAAAAAAATCATTAAAATATATTTAAAAAAAATAAATTAAAAAAAAATACAGCGTCTGGATTAGGATCTTTTTATTTTATTTTAAAGCAACGCAACTTTATTAAACAACCAAAACCACGAGACCGATCTCTCGTTTTTCGAATGCCTCTGTGCTTTCACACATTATCCCATTTCATCCCAATAAACCCATACAGTTAATTTCTCTTATCATTTTACCAACGAACACAACGGGGCTCAGAGCACTGACGTAACTTGTTCAAGATCATATGATCGAAGTTCATGAGTTCGGGCTCATGCTCAGGTGGACTCTCTGAATCCAGCTGTCCCACAGGTTGCTCTTTTCGCCTCGTTAATCAATACAAACTCCCCCAGCATGCACTTTTGGCCTCGTTAATCAATATCACACAGGATGCTCTCTTGGCCTCGTTAATCAATATCACACGTGATGCTCTCTTGGCCTCGTTAATCAATATCACACAGGATGCTCTTTTGTCCTCGTTAATCAATACAAACTCCCCCAGGATGCTGTTTTGGCCTCGTTAATCAATATCACACAGGATGCACTTTTGTCCTCGTTAATCAATACAAACTCCCCCAGCATGCACTTCTGGCCTCGTTAATCAATATCACACAGGATGCTGTTTTGGCCTCGTTAATCAATACAAACTCCCCCAGCATGCTCTTCTGGCCTCGTTAATCAATATCACACAGGATGCTGTTTTGCCCTCGTTAATCAATACAAACTCCCCCAGGATGCTCTCCTGGCCTCGTTAATCAATATCACACGTGATGCTCTCTTGGCCTCGTTAATCAATATCACACAGGATGCTCTCCTGGCCTCATTAATCAATATCACACAGGATGCTCTCCTGGCCTCATTAATCAATATCACACAGGATGCTCTCCTGGCCTCATTAATCAATATCACGCAGGATGCTCTGTTGGCCTCGTTAATCAATACAAACTCCCACAGGATGCTCTTCTGGCCTCGTTAATCAATATCACACAGGATGCTGTTTTGGCCTCGTTAATCAATACAAACTCCCCCAGGATGCTCTTTTGTCCTCGTTAATCAGTACAAACTCCCACAGGATGCTCTCTTGGCCTCGTTAATCAATACAAACTCCCACAGGATGCTGTTTTGGCCTCGTTAATCAATATCACACAGGATGCTGTTTTGGCCTCGTTAATCAATACAAACTCCCCCAGGATGCTCTTTTGTCCTCGTTAATCAGTACAAACTCCCACAGGATGCTCTCTTGGCCTCGTTAATCAATACAAACTCCCACAGGATGCTCTTCTGGCCTCGTTAATCAATATCACACAGGATGCTGTTTTGGCCTCGTTAATCAATACAAACTCCCCCAGGATGCTCTTTTGTCCTCGTTAATCAGTACAAACTCCCACAGGATGCTCTCTTGGCCTCGTTAATCAATATCACACAGGATGCTCTCCTGGCCTCGTTAATCAATACAAACTCCCCCAGCATGCACTTTTGGCCTCGTTAATCAATATTTTACACATGATGCTCTTCTGGCCTCGTTAATCAATATCACACGTGATGCTCTTTTGTCCTCGTTAATCAATATCACCCAGCATGCTCTTCTGGCCTCGCTAATCAATATCATGCATGATGCTCTCCTGGCCTCGTTAATCAATACAAACTCCCCCAGGATGCTGTTTTGGCCTCGTTAATCAATATCACACAGGATGCTCTTCTGGCCTCGCTAATCAATACAAACTCCCCCAGCATGCTCTTCTGGCCTCGCTAATCAATACAAACTCCCCCAGCATGCTCTTCTGGCCTCGCTAATCAATATCACACAGGATGCTGCTTTGGCCTCGTTAATCAATATCAGGCAGAATGCTCTTCTGGCCTCGCTAATCAATACAAACTCCCACAGGATGCTGTCTTGGCCTCGTTAATCAATACAAACTCCCCCAGCATGCACTTTTGGCCTCGTTAATCAATATCACACAGGATGCTCTCTTGGCCTCGTTAATCAATATCACACGTGATGCTCTCTTGGCCTCGTTAATCAATATCACACAGGATGCTCTTTTGTCCTCGTTAATCAATACAAACTCCCCCAGGATGCTGTTTTGGCCTCGTTAATCAATATCACACAGGATGCACTTTTGTCCTCGTTAATCAATACAAACTCCCCCAGCATGCACTTCTGGCCTCGTTAATCAATATCACACAGGATGCTGTTTTGGCCTCGTTAATCAATACAAACTCCCCCAGCATGCTCTCCTGGCCTCGCTAATCAATACAAACTCCCCTAGCATGCTCTTCTGGCCTCGCTAATCAATACAAACTCCCCAGGATGCTCTCCTGGCCTCGCTAATCAATACAAACTCCCCCAGGATGCTCTCCTGGCCTCGCTAATCAATACAAACTCCCCCAGCATGCTCTTCTGGCCTCGTTAATCAATATCACACAGGATGCTCTTTTGTCCTCGTTAATCAATATCACCCAGCATGCTCTCCTGGCCTCGCTAATCAATACAAACTCCCCCAGCATGCTCTCC